>LPNX010619544.1:120438-144374 GCA_001517045.1 Pseudotsuga menziesii
CCTATAACCTACAACACCTAGACACCCCGCCACACATTCGCAAGTCACATCCATAGGTCCCCCTTAACACTAACCTACAATAGCAGACCCTTGTGCTAGATCTATGTGCCAGATCCTTCACACTTTGTGTGTACTTCTCTCCTTTATTTTGTGAAATTTAGTGATTTCCTTGATGTTTTCTTAGACAAATAAAGTCCTTTTAGTGTCTTTCCACTTAACACACTCAATCTCATGCGCTTATGCATCTCCTCCATTGTTCTTGGCATCAATTTTTAGAGCCTCCTTGAAGATTTTGAACATCTCCTTCCCACCTCCTGTCATAATAGAGAGAATTCATTATTAGTGCATCCCCATGAGTCTATTAATATGCTTATATGTGTTCTTTTGGATTCTTTTGAATCTAGATCAACCCATGAATCCCTTGCATTAGAAAACTTTTATCCTATGCCTTCTTTATGATCCTACATGATCACTTGCACACATCATTTCTATGTAAATTAAGTTGGAGACCTTGTAGATTATCTTGGACAACTATTTAACCTATTTTGAATTTATTTCATATCTATTGGTTTTAATTTCAAGTAATTACATCATCTGGCAGCTGATTACAACTCTTAAGGGAGTTCACATCATTGCATCTCAATTGTTCTACATGGTCCCAGTTTTGATCGTAGAGTTGTCATTTATCTAGGTGTGCATATTGTTTTCTTCCCAAGAAGAATATTCCTTGACACATAAAAAACTAGCTTGGAGTAGCATGAGAAAGAGTTCAATTTTTTTTTGTTTTATTATCATGTCCTTTCTTGATGGAGGATCTTCCCCATGTGTTTTTTCCTCCTTTCTTAGATATTTTAGACATAATAATTTCTAAAAGGTGACCATAGCCTTGTTTTTGGGCCATATATGCATCCATATGCATCTATATTTATTACATAAACATCATAAATTCATCCTTAGAGGGTGTTGTGTCAATATAATAAACTAACTTAATAACTTAGGATAAAATATTTAATCATTATTTGATTAATTTCCTACCCGCTAGCCTAGATAGTTGGCATCCACTTACACAACAATGTCAACACTTTCCATATATACCCCACGAGTGCTTTAATGTTGATTATTGCTTGATCCTCCCACTTTATTGACTACCAAAATTAGTAACAACCCTTTTCTGTAGATTCTATCTTTTACTGCTTTATTCCATCTTTTCAGTGGATAAGGTAAAGCTAGACAACTAGGTAACTACAATCTTTTGTTTCTAACCAATCATCCATTATTTTCTCTCCATATTCTAGGATTAGCAATTATTTCCGTCGCTTATCATCACTCGCTCATGCTTCAGATGATTCATGAGGCCCTTGATAGATTAGGAAAGTGATTTAACCACGTATGGGGGTTTATCATATTTAGTAAGTATGATTTATAAGCTAGGAATGTGTTTTCTTACATCAACTCAAATATCCCTTATAAGGATGTATTACTAGTGTAATAATACTAATTATCATTTATGATGAAAAGTTTGAATATTTGGGACCTCGTATCTCTGGTGATTCTTCCATGATATCTATGTCACACTCATCCTGCAACGGGGAATCATGTTTCATAGGTTATTCTTTTATATATATTTATCATATGATAAGCGTATGTTATCACTCTTAGTTGTGTTCCTCAAGAAGCATTTAATAAGTTCACACCACTCTACCCTACATCGGTAAGCACTTAATAATACATTGAAAAAAGATCAAGGAAGGAAGGTGGATAGATATGATTTTCATACCCCAATTTAATAATATTTATTGTTTATCTTCTCATTTGAATCATGAAGTAATGAATTATATAAATCACAATTTCAAAACTTCAAGAATCATTGGGGTTACTAACATGATTGTGAAAAGGATAAGCAATGTACTTGTATACCCAAAGAAACTTTTGAGTAAATGAAAAGAGAGGTTAGGGCTTGCATATGAATATTTCCGAGATACGACTCTACCAATAGTCTCCAAAGTTTAGGATTTATGGGTGAATTTTTGGAAGAATTTTTTCTTAGAAGACTTGTATGATCGAGGTGTCTCATACTTAAGTCTACTAGAACCATGGTTTAACAAATCTTTTAAAATTTATGCTTCCCTATGGCACCAATTCCAAGTATTCGATTTTTCAAGAAGGTTCATTTCCTTCACTAATCCAGAGGAAGGTCCTTGTACAAACTCAACATATCATCGACGAGGTATTATCATGGATTACACTAAAAGACAAAAGTAAGATATCAAGTATGAATTGTTTACTCAAATCATTACATTTGTTGTATGATTTCACCTAGCCTACTTTGACTGCTAGATTTAGGTAAGGTTACTTTCATTAGGCATATTTTTGTGCATTGCATTTGATGTATTTTCATTGTTGAATTATTTTTTATCGTTCTTAGTTTGTTTCCCTGATTTTTTGAACAAGGCAGGATGGAAGTCTGTTATTCTAGATTATTTTAATCCTTCTATAAATTTGAGATGCATATAGGTCTACATGTACTAATAGATTCACAAGTTCTCGAGAACTCTTAGGAAAAGAACTTATTGCATAGTTGGATCTAGTGTTATGATGCACATGTAGACAACACACCTTTAGGTGTACCCTAAGGAAAAATGACTAATTTTCTGACCCGAAGGGGTTTTATCAAGTAATGGTGGTCATGGATGGGCCCTTTGGTCATCGTTTAGGAGTACTATGTCTTAATGGAACTGCTAACTTCCCTTTATTGTGGTTTTTTCACCTTAGGATTGGTGTTCGGGGCCCCTAAGGGTTAAACACTAGGTCACATCGCTCAATATCTTGTTTATGTTGTAGTGGCCTTTGATTCAGATATGAGACATTTGTCTCCCTTTTACAACCACTTAGGACACCCTCCTTGCCCTTCATTCCATGGGTTGCTACTCTCCCTATCCTTATCTCCTGAGATGAAATCCACCCTCCATTTGAGGCATTTTCATGGTTTGAGGAAGGCGTTGAGGGATTTTAAAGTATTCTAGAGGTTAGATGGGATATAACACCCTACCTTTGACTCGTCCCAACATTTCGTCTAGAGTGATTTGCTTATTTGACCATATTTTGGCACCTAGGGGTACAAATCCCCTAGCTAGCCTACCTTAAGCCTTCGTTATGCTATATTTTATTATTATTTTCTTTTAATTTTCATATGACATTTTTTATAATTTCAAACTGACTTATTTTAAGGCATGTAGGCATGAATATTTTGTAAAAACTGAGTGTGGGATCATATAAATAGATCGTCTCACTAAATTTTAAGACAAAACTGATGGGATAAATCATTATGCATTTGTTTTACCCTTCTCAGTGATCTTTGGAGAGATGTGCCCCTCTTGAGGGATATTTTCTCGGTTAATGCAAGATTTTTTGGGTGTTATTTGGTGAAATTATTTTGCAAGGTGATGTTTTGATTTGCTGGCTAAACACGAGCACTTAGAGGTGAGGATTCTTATCTCTTTGTTTGAATGTTGGTAGATGATGAATATTCAAAACTAAATGGTTTCCTTGGTTTTGCACTTTCTCCTAGAATATGCCATTTCCAGCCTTCTTGTAACCTTAGCAAGTTGTGGCACCTCTCCTTGTGAGGGTCCTTTAGTTTTTTCCCTTAGTTTTCTAGGTTAGTTTCTTGACCTAGGATCTCTTCCTCTTTATGTTAGACATCCTCCTTAGACACCCTAGTTTGAGGTAGGGCTTCACTAGGGTTGATCTTCCATTGTCTTCACACTTTTCATTTTGCGAAACCCAGTTTCTGGGGTTATTTCTAGGTTAGTTTTATGTGTGCAAAATTTAGAAAAATACTCATAAAAATCAGTATTTGGCCAATTTAGGGCCTCCTAAAATTTTTGGCTTCTAAAATAGTGGGCCCTAAAATTCTGCAACCTAAAATTTTGGGCTGTCCTTAAATTTATCTGCACTAACATTTTAGACTCTCCCTAAAATTCTACGACCTAAATTTTTGGGCCTAAAATTCTATGACCTAAAATTCAGGGTACCTAAATCCCGTGCTCTAAAATTTTTTCCCTTAAAATTCCGATCCCTAAAATTTCGAGTCATCCCTAAAGTTTCGGGCCCTAAAATTCCACGGCATACATTTTCCAGGAACTAAAATTATCCGCACTAAAATTATGGGTCCTCCCTAAAAGCTCGGTCATCCTAAAATCTCAAACCTGGAATTTCGGTGTGCTACTAGAAATTCATTTTAGACTTTCTTGAATATATGGGTTATATATATTGTTTGCCTAAATACTAATTTATGACCAATACATAGTAAAGTTCATACTTTATCTCTGATATACTACTATTCATTAATAGTTCATGGTGTATGAATACTCGTAATTTGGATAATATTTGTGTGCCACTCTTGTTATATGATAGATGCATTACCTATGACTGAAATTGGTTATTTGAAGGAGATGTTTTAATCTACTTGCAAAATTCATATTCATTGTACATCTACTCCATTTTCTTATTGAATCCATTAGGCACTCGTCACTAGCTTCACATGCTGCAACATATATTTGTGTTTAAGTGTCTTTTGCAGAGTTCGAGCGGGATCTTCGTTGGGACGTTTTGACTTCTGAAGAAGTTAGGGGAAGTGACTAAGGTGACAATGGTCACCTTCTCTGCTTATTCTTGTTGGGGGTTTGGACAGCCATTTCATCCGGTAACACCACCTAAATGTTTAGCCCCAATATGCACCCAAGCATAAATATTGAGATGGTGCCAACACTAAATACGTTTATAGATAGACCTCAAATACACTCTAAAACCCAAAACTATTGAGCTCAAATATAATGTCTTTCTTTTTTTAAATATTTTTTTTGTAGTTTGTCTAAAACAATCGAATATATAGAAATACAACAAACGAAAGTGTTGTTATCTGTGACCGCTTTCATAAAGCTCTAATTGTGAGAGAGATCATATACAAATAGACATCATATTTACAAAATTCTAAATCAACCGTATCTGAAAACCCAAGTGTTGCAAACATCTTAAAACGTTATATTTTACGAAGCCATTCAAATCAATATTTATTGTTCAATTTAATGAACAATTTTGATCTATGGCCAAGTGATAATGCATTATCTCACAAATGTTGGAGTTGTTTATTCACTAGCCCAAAAACATTAAAGGAGTTAGGGACATGCTCAAACTAATTGCATGTTTTAAAGCATAAATAATACTTAACCACGATTTTGACAAACTAATTGCATGTTTTAATTTAAGAATAAAAATTAAACCGCAGTTTCAAGGAAATAGTTAATCAAAGCCTGTCATATATAATCATACTGTATTTTAAATTTTAAAATTAAAATATCAACTTAACAAAACCAAATTTGAAAATAAAGTTGTAAAAGTCCAAAATCTGCACCTTAAACAAAATTATGAAGTAAGTTCGTTTGGTATTTGTTATGAATTTTCTAAGAATCTGAAAAACCAAGAAAGTAAAACATTTAAAAAAATACATAGTATAATATAATTTTGCACTTTCAAAGAATGATTAAGGTATGAAGGAACAAATCCATGTACATTTTGACAAAGTTATGCGGAGTCATAAAATGGCAAAAAACATGAATGACGCCTAGTTAAATCTTTCTACATGTAAAATTTAGGATTCAACTTAGTTAAACGTCCGGATTCAACTTAATTAAATGTTCGTGTACAAAATTAATCGTAGTTTGGTTCTGGTTGAGCTTTTTAACACTCATTTACGGTCGATGGAATTTGCTTCTAATGTTTGTCATTTCGAAGACTTAACATTCCTTCCATTCACAACGATAATACAAATCTTTCCTTAACATTCCTTTCAATTTAAAAATATTATACTTTTCAAAATATAAAATTTCTATATATATATATATATAACTCACTGACGCCAAAAGCATGGTTGTCAGATCGTGTGGGTGAAAGCATTCCATTTCCCTGACCATTTAATGAAACCAAACAGGTCATACATATGATGTGGCTGACCACACCATTTTAATGAACACTACATAGCTAACTGATGTAGTTTCTTTTTCATTTATATAAAGCTGGAATGGTGCCCCCAAAGCTCTAAGAATAACGGGGATCTCCAAGGTGTGCCGACCTTATCTAATACTTGTTAGCCAGGATTGAAAGAACAGGAATTTCCATGTTACTAAATGCCAATTCGTGAGTGTAGTTGTTCCGATTCTCCTTTTACAGTTTACTCTTTCCACCTATTCTTTACTTTCATCATTGACTCTGTTTCAAAGTTAGTTCAACCCAATTATCTCATCATTATTCAGTAGTTAGGATATTGAGAGCTTCACAACTATGGCAGGTCCACTCTTAATAGTTTGGGTTTCCTTTCCCTAAAAAAAGTCGGGTATTGAAACCTTCATAACTATGGGAGGTAGATTCTCAGGCCGTTATCGTTTCTCTGGTCGATTCTCATACTCTAGTTATCTACTAGAATATTGCAGCTGGCTAAATCGTTTTGCTGCTCATCATTTAACTGATGAATGAATTTCTTCTCTAATGAGTTTGAAGAGTTAGTTTTCGTCAAATGTATGGGAAACGAAGCTTTATAAGTTTTCAATTGTTCGTTGTAAATGTTCTGTTCAAAACCAATTGGAATTGGAATGGGTAGAAATGGAAAAATGGTGAATTCCATTAAGAAGTCTCGATTTCAAATTTATAACAAACAAAGCTATTTCAATTTCGAGTGCTAAGCCGGAGACAGTTGTTCTTGTTCCCTTGCAGCCACTTGAGTTCTCTTACGCAAATAGAAAGCTGGCTTCCTCCTTTCTCCAGAATCACCTCATGGAGGGTTCAACTAACGGTGGAGACACAGCTGGTTCTAACCTGGGAAGATCTCGATCTGGTTGACATGCTATTCCTAATGTTTTCATTAGGAACATCTTTGTTGTGTCAATTTTATAATGTGCATAGGTTTTTCAAGGATTTTAAGGGTCTTGCGTTGGCTTAAAGTGGAGTGTGGACATGGACTAGCTTTTACGAAGTCAACCACACAAACATATTTGGGCTACTCCAGTGTGTAATTCAAATGCATATGAGAACTGTTATTTTTGCTATGAACATCTCTTTGTAACTGTTCTCGTATCTTTGCAAATTATATGCTTCTATCTTCTTTTCTCTTATATATAATAGAAAGTATGAGCTGGTCAATTCTAAAAATACACCAAATTCAATATACTAGAGCTTACAAAGTTAATGAATACTTGTGCTCTTATTGTCCTCTTAGGATCTAGTTTTGATTTTTTATGTTGGCAATGAGCATTTGTGTGGCTCTAACATGTTGGCAATGAGCATTTCTGCATTTTTTCGTTTTGTTTCTCGGGGGAAACGATCGCTTTGTAATTTTTGCTTTGCGATCAGAATGTATAACATGACTATGTTTCCTGTAATTGTGTAAGAAATGTCGATGAAATTTGGAGCATTATCCACTGAAAATTGTTGTAAACTGACTTCGAAAATTTTGTCTTTTCTTTAAAATATGTGAAAGATCGTTAGTGTGATGTAAATAGTTTTCAAATGTTTGCCGCGAAGCTTAATTGTGATAGATTTGGGAAAGCCGAACTTTAATTACAAGCCTTGTTAGTACATGGAATTCTACGATAAATGATGTATCGATCACACAAACCACAAACTCATGATGTTCAATCACGCACACCACAAACTCATAATTTAAACACGCAGCCTATTTACGTAATACAATTTAAGCCCCATTTACGTAATACAGTTTAAACACCCGAATTGTGACCCAAATGAATCTCTTTTATTTAAACTAAAATCACAATGGACCGTTTATTTCATTCATATAAAATTTACAAATTTATAGGTACAAGCCTCATAGAAGTTTTTTCATCATAGATTATAATTGGGTACTCAAATTCTTCATGTTTTTGCCTCGCAAAGAACTACAAAGAACTTCAAACATGCTGATTTATGACTCAACCAACCACAATTCTCTTCCCTCAATAAGTTTTGAAAACCGTCTTTTTACCTGAAATTGCAACTCGTTTCCTTTCCTGCAAATTCTTCTCTCCTTACTCTAGCTTAGTCTTCTTCTTTTATCTTCTCCTCTCTCTTCGCCATATTATTATTCTATTTTATTAACAAGTTGCTTGAGTTTGGTCAAGTAAGTTCTTTCTATATTCTGCCTTAGCCTCTTCGAACTTTGTTTTCTCTTGTTTGTCCTTCCACATGACCTTCTCAATCTTCTGATGCACATCTTCCTCCCTTCTAGTTTCTATACTTTCCAAATGCCGGGCGTCTCGTTTCTTCTATATACCTTCCCTTATCTTTCTCTACATCACCATATTTCTACCTTCCCTTATACCTTCCTATTTAGTTTTTGGCCACCTCTTTCACACCTTTTTTTTTTATCAACGCTTCAACATCTTCAAGGAGACATTATTTTTTACATAGACAATATCTAGCTAGGTTGATCACTTCTCCCTACGACCTCCTTCCCAAGAATCCATAACCATCACCTCCTTACCTAGTGCACCACCCCCCTTCCCTTTATTCGGTAAGTTCTCTCTCAGCATTCCCCAAGATATGATCCTTAAAAGGCCTATGAAATTTTTAAAATAGTTTTACCAGTTAATTAAAAAATAACGTGCGTGACAATGGTGCCATGCACCCTCTTCGTTCATGCTAATTCAACCGGAGGTGTCTTAAAAATCTTTTACGTCATTCCATCACTCACATTGATGGTAGCAACTTGGGTAAATAAATTGATGATTACGCGATTCCTTGCAAATCCCATAAAAAAATTTAGCCATTTGCGCATACTGGAATTGATCTCGGCCATGTGTGTGAGATTGTGTGTGAGATGGGACCAATCGCATCCATTCGTGTTAAAATGAACAAGGAGAATCAATAGATCCATAATTCGCACATCTCCTCCACAGGACACGGTTTCAATTATTGCTTTTTCTCTCCTCCTCCTCAACTTTACAAATGTGCACTATTAATCTCGTCTCCTGCATCAGTCTTTCTCTTGCAACAATCTCTTGAAATAAGACAAAATCATGACCTTATGTTGAGAACATTGCAATAAAAAATCCGCTCATATATTTTCCTCTTCCACTGAAGCCACACTTTGTAGCCCTTCTTCATTTTCATTGTAGCCCTTATTCACTTCTTTCCTCTTTTAACTATTGTCCTTAACATTCATGGATGACTTCTTCTTCTGCACCTTTGTTGCGGCTATAACAAGTTTGTCATCATTCCTCACATCACCTTCATATTCATTCAACCAACTCATCATCAATTCTGTGAAAATAATCTTATTCAATTTCTCTATTTCTTGCTCTGTAGTGCAATATCAGCAGTTTGACATGATACCCTTCTTTATCTTCGACCCTATAGCTTCATAGCTACCCTCAAATCATATCTTGCAATGCTAATGTTGATCTTTGTATCTGGACACTTGTTTAACTTCCAAGGTTTCACTTTCGTCATCATTTATGCTTGTGGTTGCATCAACTATGATTTATTTCTCAGGTTTCGCTTCTATTCTAGCTCCCTTAAAAGTTTCTCCATCCGTTTCTCAATTCCTCACAAACATACAATCCGTCACTGGTATAATTCAACCGTTCGCACATTAGATGCAAGTTCCTTTCAATTATGTTGATGAGGGATCACGGTTGCAATCATGGTCAAAAAACTTTTATTATTAGTTTCACCCTCATCATTATCAATATAGTATTTTTTCAACAAATTTCTTCATCATAATATATCTACCTTGTTTTATGATAATTTACTAGTAAAGAATTCTTTATCTATTTATGCAAGTTTTATAACTGGCTTCTCTTCATCATTTTTAGACCACGCTTTGTAACATATGTTCCATATCTGTTTTTAATTTGAATTTATGCTGACAAAATTCTTCAAAACTTCCTTCCATAAATGTACACATGTAATTAACCAAATCATAATTAGTTGAAGCTTTGGTGGTCACAAGACTCTTAGGCATATTTTGTTCAATTTGTTACTCTTCAACTTTTCTAACAACTTCTATGTATGTTCTTGTTGTTTTCAGTAATCCTACTCTCTCTCTTTTTGTGTTGGTAGAATTATCTTTATTCTCTCAAACATGTGGTTTATCATACTTTGGACTAAAAATTTGTTCCTCAATGGAAAAGAACACTCATAATCCTAGTGAGTGAATTTTTCATTCCTTAACAAGTCTTTCCCTCATTCCTTATCAACTCTTACCTCACATTCTGTATGTGCTCACTTTTCACAACTTCTCTAAACTTGTAACTTTTTTTTGAAATTCTCTTAATTTCTACTGCAATCTTCATTTGTCTGCGTTTTATTTACCATCTTAACACCATTCCCTAGAGTTTAATATTTATCAATCATTCCCACTCCCACTACTATAGATGGCTTCATTCCCATAGATACATTCATAGAGACAAATCGATACCTTCATGGTCACTCCCACCACCATCCCCATGAAAAGTTTGTTATACTTAAGACTCTAAACTCTAATAACTAGAGTTGTTCACATTTCTTATTAGTAGCATATTTCTATCACGAAAGCCCTAATGGCTAGTGGATATCCCAAACATCTAATTAACAAAACATTTGAACAAGTTTCATCTGAAACCTTGACCAGCCAAACACTCCACCCATATCCAATCCTCTCTCTTTCCCATTTATCCATGGCATCCATGATTACATTTCGAAGATTCTTATTAAAAGGAACATTAGATTTGTCTTTAAACCCCATAAAAAGCTCTGAAAACAATTATTGAGTAGTGTTAAAGATAAATCTAATCCATTTCAATCCCAAGATGTTTATCAATTTTTCTTGTGGAAAATCATACATTGCTCAAACGAAAAAGTCCATCCAAATTATTCTTCTTGTGTTAGCTAAAATTTATGTATAGATTGAAAAACAAGGCTGAACTTTAATAAACTAATCCATTCTTGGAAACTCTTTGAACAATCCTAAACCTCTAAACTAAAAGGTTCTCTAAATTTGTTTTTAATGGTAATATGTATTTTATTTGTCCTCTTTATTCTTTCTTTTTTATTATTTAACTTAAATGTTTCCATTATTTAATATTTAATATTTATTTTATTGTATTTCTATTTATTTTTTATTTTTATTTATTTACTTTCTGTATTGTTGGTCAACATTTTTTTATACTTTTATTAGAATTACTACTCAATTTAACTTTAAAAACCTACCTTTTTAGATCATTATTATTTTATTTCTTACTATTAAACATTAACTAAATTTAAATTTCCGCTTAATTTTGTATCTTTTAGTATAATAAAACCTAAAATTAATGTCAGCTTCCTCCTTTTTATTGATTATTTTTTCTTCTTAGTTATCTTTTCTATCCTTTTAATTTTTTTCTAACATTTTCTTTTCAAATTTAATTAATATTGGTTGAATGCTCAAAGTTGAGGGTCTCTTTTGGCACGTTAGATGCAATAGAAAAATGAAAAAACAACCATCCATCAACTTGCATGGATATTTTGAGACACTTAAGCAATGAATCTTGCGATGAGTAAAAACCAAGAAATGTAGGAAATTGAATGACCTTTCCAAATATATAATTTTTTTCTATTGAAAATGTTGTTAATTATCTAAAGTTAGATATTTTTTGATGGACACTTCTTATTTTTCGGACAAATTATAAGGTATATGTTTTTGTGGGTGCATCCTATGAGTGACTAAATGATGGAATAAACTTAGGAAAACCAGTATACATTTAGAGAACATATAGTACTAGTGCATGACTATTTTTCCAATAATAAAATAATATATATATTTTTTAATTATATAAGATATCAAACCTATTCTCGGTGCAACATTCGAATGTCTTCATGCAATTATTTGGAAATGGGTTTTTTATAGCATGTAGAGGTCGGTGGTCTTTAGTGCACCATACATTTTTTTTAAATGGTTGAGAAACGAGAGAGATATGGACAAAACACTAACAATGTGTTTTTTAAGTGAGTGATGACAGAAGATAAATAAGAAAAAAATATGTATCCTTGTTAAAATTTACATATTTGGAATCTGCAAAACAAAACCATATCTGTTTCTAAAATATCATAAAAAATGGAGGTGTGCAGCATAATCAGACAAATGGCTAAACACGAGCATATTGAAAATTTGGATATAATGTTGAATCAACCATGGTTTATCATACTCCATGGCATAGGCATGTTGAATCCGAAGCAAAGTCTGAAGCAGACACATAGGCATAATAATTCCATGCAAGCATGGGTGGAGGCTCAGCCTTATCATTTGAAGGGAATACATTTTTGAATTTAAACAAATCCCATGCTCATTATAATAAACAATAATGCATGAACATTAATCAAAACATGAGTGCAATTTAATGAATCATAATGTGTGGGCATTGTAAACTACTACAATGAGTTTTGTTTTGTAAGTTATACTAATACTAAAATTATTTTATGTTCCTACGCCCTCCCCTCTTCCCCCTAACTATTACTAACCCCCTCCTCTTTTCCCTACATTTAACTCCCCCTCTCTCTCTCCCTAACACCCCACTGCCCCATTCGTTCTCTCTCTCTCTGACATGCCTATGTCCCCCCTTACCACTAACACCTGTATATCCCTTCCCCCACACCCCTAAACCCATAAACCTTTCTCTCTACCTCTAACCCTTAAACACCCCCTATTGTTCTATCTATAATCACTTAGATCCCCCCCCACCTATTGCATCTACAACGATTCCCAAATTTCTAAAACAAATTAGGACGCTCCTTGTTGATTTTCTTGAAGACCATTTTGTCTCTACTCTGTTACTCGTTTGGATTGTTTGAGGCCAGATTTCACTTGTTTTTCAGAATTGGTTTGGGTCTGCCAATGCTTTGGACTGTAGAACTTAGTAGGTTTTATGCTGGTTTATCTTTGTCAAAGTTTGGCCGAGGTTTAAAGTGGGATCTTTAGTTGCCTCTTTTTCGGAAGTCAATTAGAGATTGCACCGATGATTAAAATCTTTCGCCAATCCTGTGTTTTATTGTTTAAAATAAAATCTTGCTTTGCATTGTTTCGGAAGGTGTTGTCATTTTGATCAGAGGTCGAGGGTTGATTGTGTTCTGTCGTTGCGGCCCCAGAGTAGACTAACTATCATTCGGACTACTTTTTGTTTCGCCAATGTCCTATTCTATTTTTCTCCGATGTTGACTAGTCTGCGGAATTTCTTGACCATATAACTTCCACCGTTGCGGCTATGTAGCGCACTAACCATCCAATGCTTTAGTAGTTTAGACCTCCGACGTTTTATCGTGCTGACTTTTGATTTGTGGTCCAAAACCCCTAGACTATGGGTCACCTACCATTGCGGCGTTCCAGTGAACTAACTGACCGATGTCAAGTGTTCTGATTCGTCGATGGGGATTGTTATACACATGTCTCTTGATCATTTTCCCGCTGTTGTTATGATCTTGTAACTGATTTCATGAATGACAGTTGTGCTTTGTTTTTAGCAAGTTGATATTTTCATGTGAAAACGCAGTCCCGGTTTTTCTTTTCTTTCAATACTCATTTTATTGGTATTATGGTTTATGCTTATTGAAAATGGTCTGGATAAATGATGAGTTTTTGTTTGATCGTAGACAGAGATAGGAAATTTTCTCAGATCCATTTGAAGACCATTGTGGCAAAGGAGATGTAGCTAGAGGACATAGCATGCCAAAGCATAGAGAAGCAAAGTTTGTTCCTTGAGGAAAAGAAAATAACGAAGGTCTAATACCAACAAAGTCTCAGAGGGACCAGGGAATTTTAGAACGTAATCATTAAGAGAAAAGGCTCAGGCTTGGGAATTTCGTCAGTTACCAAGACAACCCTGTTTCAATTTTTTTTTATCTCAAACATAATGTTTGAATCATGAACATCCGCAAAATGACAAAACTATTGAGATTAAAACGGTTGGTGGGAAACCCACAGGGGGTGAGCTAGTTCTTGTATAAATATACGAAAGTTAATGGGAGGAAGGGATTTTTCCTAGTGCGACTTGTGAAATACTTGTTGTAAGAGGAACTATTTAGTTTTGCAATAATAAAATTACAATTTTGCTTGTTGGAGAAACTGCTATGTGGAATGCTGAAATATGGTGAAATGAACAATGTTGAAGGGGAACTATTTCATTTTCAGTTTTTTTTTCATTAATGTGAGATCGTTCTAACTTTCTGAACCTATGTTCTTAGATGAATGTTGTCTGGTTTATTTTATGATAATTTCCAATATGGGTAATGAAAGTTTTAACAGACGACAAGCTATCTTGTTGTCCACATCTTTATTCATGTGTATGTGTTTTGATTCTAAGAACAACTATCTGTGATTTATCTTGAAATATGAGTAGTAATACATTACTCATTGATTGATAATCTTGCTCCCTAGGGACAGCTTAGTTAGTTTTGTTTTTAATTGTGTGTGATTTAGATGCGAGAGAGCCTAAGACGAGAGGTAAGAACCTACACATCACATTGTGACTGCTCCTTGTATTCTTTATCAATCTACATGTTAGATAGGCACTTGCACATCATACTTAAAGTTAAAAAATACAAAAATATACACGATGGACCAGGCCGCAACCTTTAAAACCCTTTATTTTTGTTACTTGACCTACGGTAGCCGGACCACAAACTAGACAACTTCTCCATACCAAACAGTCATGGGATAGTTGGGAACGTTGACTGGGGAGAATCCCTTGCTATTGTTTCCTGCAAATTTCCAGGCCTCAATAGTTTTTGGCGCTAGAGGGAGGGCCACTAGTGCATGGCTGGCCGGGGAAATCCATTTCCTCGAAGTTACTCCACCAGTGATAGTTTTGAAAGCAATTTATTTCCTGATCCAAATACTGAAGAGAATAGAGAACATTTGTTTTTTGTTTACAACCAAGTAGTTAATGATCTGAGAAGACACACATGGTCCTATGTAAAGAGTATTGGAGGATTACCCACTATCCCTGATTTACCCCGAAGAGAATACAAGAAGAAAGACCGTTCCATCTTGGAAGATTCAGTGTTGGTTGTAGATTTGGAAGAGTTAGTAGAAGTAGCATTACCAGAAGTTGTCCAGTCTTTAAATCAAGTACGCCCAAACACACCTTACTGTTCTCCTGTGCATACTCCTGTTCCCTCACCTCCTCACCCTTCACCTAGACTCATGGAAAGCGTAAATGCAAATCAGCCACCTGCTTGGAACGCTAGATCACCCCTGAACTTAACGCCTCCGTTGCATGACTTACCTCAAGCTTTTAAGAAGATGTTGCCCAAGTTTGATCGAAACGAGAAGGTTTTAGTAGATGACTATTTGTAAAGTTTCTATTTTGCAATAGAAGGATTAAGGGTTGGGGAACATGAGGATGTAGTTTGTAGACTTTTCTGCATACCCTTAAAGGAGCAGCAGCATCATGGTTTTTTGGTTTTCCTGTAAACTCTATCCCAGACTGGGATACCTTTGAAGGGATTTTCAGAAGTAAATATGAAACCCAAAAAACTCATGTGGCTCTCATGAAAGGACTGCGCGCTTTAAACAAATAAAGAAAAGAGAAGGTGCATAGTTTTACCCAAATATTTGCAGCTTATCTTAAGAATTTTTCTAAAACTGACAAACCCTCAGATAAAGTTTTGATTGAGTACTATAATTCATCTCTAGGGCCCGATTTGGCCATGTTTTCCAAAATGGAAGCCAAACCTATGCTAGCTGAGACTTATGAAGAAGCAGAGAGAGTAGAGGCTTAAAAGGAAAGCATCGAAGATTATCCTAAGCAATCAGGAGAAAAAAACATTGGGAGGAAAGCTTTGTTATTTACTAAGCCTAAAGAGGAACAATCACATGATTTTGAAGGAATGGCAAAGATGATGCCGAAGCTCTCTAACAAAATAATAGACTTGGAAAAGGAAAAGGAAGCCCAGAAGTTTTATAATCCTTATTACAAGAAAAATGAGGATAACAACCAATCCCAACCCCCTTCGCATAGTCCTGCATTAATGAAATTAACAAAGGTTGGGATGGATAACTTTTGGACTTTTAACCAACAACCCCATTCTAAAAATAATTGTCCTCAATGGATAAATTCAATGACATTGGTGATGAATCAGCTATTGGATTGCAAATTAACTAAGGGTAATGATGAAGAGGGAAAAGATAACAATAAATTAACAGAAAAACAAGAGGATGATGCCATGGTTTTATGGGACTGTGTATCATTGTTTGATACCAAGGAAGAAAAGGATCCGAGACATGAAGATATCTTGGAAAAGAATGTGATGATGAGAAGCCAAGGGTTGATTAAATAAAACAGTCTTATGCTCCCAAAAATTAAGAGACTTCAAAAGAATGTAAAGAAATTTCAAGAAACCACCTCAGCTAATAAAATTCTGGAATTTACCATTACCAGTCAAAATTCGAAACAGATCAACATGCATACCAAGACCATTGAAGAGAATATCAATAATGTTAAAGTGAATCTCACAGAACATAAGATGGATTATGACATCGTGGAGGATATAAAAAAGGTAAGGGAAAATATCTTGTTATTTGAGATGGGTAATGTGTCCTAGCAGAAAGAAAAGTTATTGAAAGCACTTGAAATATCAGAGGAGAAGCTTCCCACTGACAATCAGCCCCAAGAAGAAGAAATTGGTGAAGCAAGTGTGGGAGGTAAGCCTAAGTGCAAGACTCCACCTTTTCTCCTTACTTTTGAAATTTTCAACCACAACGTGCACAACTGTCTAGTAGACTCGGGGGCATCAGTAAACGTTATGCTGCTGTTGGTCTGAAAAAAAATAAATGGACAACCCAAACCATCTACCTAGAAGGTCATTCAGTTGGACAGAATGAATTTGAAGGTAATTGGGCAAATGGAGGATGTTTTCATTCGCTTATCTTCAAATAATAAGGTATGTCAAATCATTGATATTGTAGTAGCAAACATACCTAAGGCTTATGGACTTGTTTTGAGTAGAGATTGGTCAGCAAAGTTGAGTGGATATTTTGCTTCAGCCTTTTCACATCTGTGGCTACCTTATAAAGGAATCCCAAATCAAATTAAAGTTTTAAGAGAGCCCCACATGAAACACAATGTCACTTAGTTCAAAGGTAAAAATGAACAAGTGAATTTTGTTTTCGGAAATTACTTCATTGAGCTAGAACCGGGAAACTATTAAACGGAAAAAGCCAATGATACATCAGATAGTCAGCCTGATCTCCTTTAGTTTTCACAGGCTGATGAAATTCATTGTAAAATAGTGGACTTAGCCGCAGATGTAGATGTTGATTCATGTATAGTAGTGATAGGCGATTTTTGGACGTGTTTCTTTGATGGGTCTAAAACTTTGAAAGGGTCAGGAGCTGGTTGTGTCCTGATTGATCTTAAGAAAAATAAACATTTTCGTTCATGTAGGTTAGATTTTGAATACACCAATAACACATCCAAATATGAAGCATTAGTTCAAGGACTAAGAAAAGCAATTGAATTAAAGGTAGAAAATCTGAAAGTGTATCGGTATTCTGAAATAATTGTAAAACATATTCGAAATCAAATACATTGCATTTCCTCTCATTTAAAAGCTTATCAAAATGAAGTATGGGATTTGCTTAAATGTTTTCATGCATTTAATATTGTATCGATTCCTAGACTTAAGAATGTAGCAGCTGACTTGTTAGTGACCTCAGCTATAAGGCTTGTACCCTCTAATAACCGGTGTTCTATTGAATTGTTTTTCAGGCCTTTGGTTCTAGATATGATTACCAATTTACGGGCTTTTGATGATGATTAGTAGATTCTAGAATGTTTGAAAAATGACGATACCTTCAAAAGGGAAATCATTGATGATGAAGAACATCAAGATGAGCTAAAATTTGATAATTTTATTCCTAAAGGAGTCAGGACTTTAGAGTGGATGTTTAATCTAAATGATAAATTCAGAAGGCCAGTAAATGTTAAGACTCATAGCTCGTCTTTACAGTTCGATTTGATAAGTTTAGGGACTGAAATTCAGCCTAAATATGTGAATTTGGGAAAGTGTTGCTCTCCAAGTGAAAGAAATAAGTTCATTAGTCTTTTCAAACAATACAAAGATTTTTTTGCCTGAACATATGAAGATATTAAGACATATGACACAAATATTATTCAACATTTTATCCCCATCAGATCTAGGTTCAAGCCCTATCAACAGCCTTTAAGGAAAATGCATCCAAAACTGGAGCCTCTAATTCAGAATGAAGTAAAGAAGTTGTTGGATGCTAAAATTATATTCAAAGTTAGACACTCAAAATGGGTTTCAAATATGGTACTAGTAAGAAAGAAATATGGACAAATTAGACTATGTGTGGATTTCAGAAACCTAAATCACACTTCAGATAAAGACAATTATCCTGTCCCACCCATGGAACAGATATTGCAAATGGTTTCGGGTTCTGAGTTATTTTCTTTATTAGATGGATTCTCTCGCTACAATCAAGTGTTAGTAGCTGAAGAAGACAGACTTAAAACTACATTCAGAACCAGATGGGGGACTTCTGCTGATAGAAGGATGCCCTTTGGACTCATAAACACTATAGCTACTTTCCAGGGGGCTATGGACATAGATTTCCATGGTATGATTGGCTGCAGTGTTGTAGTATACCTTAATGACATCACAATATTCTCAAAGAAAAGGGAATAACATGCATTCCATCTAAAACAGATTTTTGAACGCTACCAAAAAAATGGTATCTCATTAAACCCCAAGAAGTGTGTGTTTGTTGTTACTGAAGGTAAGTTACTGGGTCACGTGGTTTATAAGAGGGGGATATCCATAGACCTAGAAATGATCAAAGCTATAGAACAGATTCTCTTACCCAATAATAAAAAATGCATGCAATCATTTATGGGGACCGTTAAATTTCGTGCGAAGGTTTGTGCCAGATTTCGCTCAAATTGTTAAACCCTTGTAACAAATGGTAAAGAAAACTATACAATTCAAGTGGACTGATGTAGAGAAGAATGCATTTATTAAAATAAATATTTTTTTTGTGCACGCACCCTCCCTCAAAAGTTTGGATTTTGAGAAATATTTTATTTTGTACACTTTTGCATCCGACGATTCACTAGCATCGGTGCTTACCCATAAGGAAGATGGGGGAGATGAGTTCCCCATATCATTTATGAGAACTGGTCTATAGGGTGCCGAATTGAATTACCCAGCTGTGGATAAACAAGCTTACGCAGTCTTCAAAGTGGTAAAACAATTCAGACTGTATATACTTAAGAACCAGACAAAGGTGATAGTTCCACACCCAGCTGTGAGGTCTATTTTCATACAAAAGGAATTGGGAGAAAGAAGAGGCAACTGGGTAACAGCTTTACAGTAGTATGACCTCGAATTCAAGCAAGCCTCCATAGTTAAAGGGAAAGGATTGTGCAAACTAACGACTGAAAATAAAGACAATGAAGAAAATAGCTAGGAAGATGAAGCTGAGTTACATTTGATGGATGTATGTCCTCTTTTTATAGCTCCAGACTCCTAGTATCGAGACCTTATGCATTACCTTCAGGAGGGATTGTTACCAGAACATTGGAATTCTAAGCAAATAAGAGCACTGCATCTTAAATCAGCCTCATATTTGATTGTTGAAGGAATATTATTCAGGAAGAATTATGATGGAGTTCTTCTTAGATGCTTAGAGAAATAAGATGCGAGGAAGGTCATGAAAGAGTTACATGATGGGCCTGTTGGAGGGCATTTTTCCAGAGATACAACATCCCATAAAATTCTTAGATCCGGATACTATTGGCCCACACTGTTCAAGGATGCACATGCCCATGTCAGAAAGTGTGACATCTGCTAAAGGTGTGGTGGAAGACAAGCTAAAGCAGCAGGACCATTAAATCCTGTGATGATAATAGAACCATTTGAGCAATGGGGAATGGATATCATTGGAGAAATAAAGCAAAATTCATTTTTGCAACACAAAGTATATTCTAATGGAAATTGATTACTTCACTCGATGGGTCGGAGCCATTCTGTTGCATAAAGTGAATGAAGATGCGGTCATGGACTTCTTGCAAGATCATATTCTGACTAGGTTTGGGGTTCCAATTTCTCTAGTTTTCGATAATGCTACCTATATTTCCTCTATTAGATTAACTGCATTTGCTCATGAGAAAGGAATTAAGTTGCATTATTCTACAAATTATTATCCACAAGGAAATGGTTTGGCTGAATCTACAAACAAGAATCTGATTAGAATCTTAAAAAAGACTGTGATAGAAAACCAGAGAAGTTGGCATTCAGCATTACCAAATGCTCTTTGGGCTGATAGGGTCACCCCCAATACTTCTTTAGTTGTGTCCCTATATACCCTTGTTTATGGAAAAGAGGCTATTCTGCCCCCCAATATCATGCTACCCTCTTCCATAATAGCTCAGGAGTCAAGAGGATCAGATAATGAAGTCTTGCAGATAAGAATCCATAATCTTTTTAAGGAAAAGGAATCTAGATCCAAGGCTAGAGAATGTTTTAAACAACAACATGAGGTAGGGAAGAGGTGGTTTGATAGGCACAAAGATGGAACAAAAGAATTTGAAGTGGAAGATTTGGTTCTTAAATGGGATCACCCACATGATGAGAAAGGAAAGCACGTGAAGTTTCAAAAATTATGGGTAGGCCCTTTCCAGATTGCAGCAAAACTTGTCCCCTCAACCTATAAATTGCAAGATTTACAGGGATGGGAGGAGAACTTACCAGTAAATGGTTTAGTTCTTAAACCTTATTTTTCTTGATTTTTGTTTTTATTTTTGTTTTGTTTTGTACACAAATAATTTAATGCAATTTTTACTTTGATTTGCTACTATGGTTTCCAGTTACTTTTGGTTTGGTTTTGAATAAAAGAGGCAGACTTTTGGTTACATGAAAAGCCTCAGGGTTCTCGATTAACTGAGATCTTTGGAATAAGACTGTGTATTCTTGTTTGAACTGATAGAAATTATTCTAGTAAGTATTTTTCCTAAATGGATATGAACTCATTGAAGTCCTGCTTAATCCTTGAAAATAACTTAGAATCAAAAGGTCTAGAATACTATTCTGAGGCACCATCCGTTTCACATCTAAAATGTCCTAGGGGGTGACAGCAAAGGACCCACGAAAAGGAAGCAAGGTAAACAGTTGATTATATATAAATGATCCCATGCCAAGATTTGAAAGCCTAAAGGCTGTTAAGAGTAAAAAACTCCGAAAAGAAGCAAAGTATCAAATCATATGAACATAAAATTGCCAAAAGTTCTTCTGCGTCCATGAGTTGAAAATTAAATGCATCTCTCACACAAAAGGATAGTATGGATAGAAGAGCCTGAATAAAATTCAGAAAGAAAGGCATGAGGAGGAGTCAAAAGGACAAAAGGTCCACAAAAAAAAAGTGCCAAATGGCATGCGAATGGGGAACAAATGAATATTCTTGTTTACCATGTGTTACAATCCTATGGTGTCTAAGATGGAAGCTACCCAAAGACAGAGGTAAAATGAAATTCACCTACTTAGCCTCAAAAGCATTATCTTGACTTCAATTTCCTAAAATTGGACTACCATCAATGATTAAAAGTACATATATTTGACATTATGGGAATCCATATATCTAGAAGAATTCAACATGTTAGTTTTGCTGCTAAACAGTCTGTTCCTTAAGGAGAAGTTTGTTCAAAGATCTGGGTTCACCAGTTAGCTGCCAATTGTTGTAGCCGCAATGATTCCCAAATTTAAAAAAAAAAATTGGACCCTCCTTGTTGATTTTGTTGAAGACCATTTTGTCTCTACTCTGCTACTCGTTTAGATTGTTTGAGGCCAGTTTTTACTTGTTTTTCGGAGTTTGTTTGGGTCTGCCAATGCTTTGGACTGTAGAACTTAGTAATTTTTATGTTGTTTTATCCTTGTCAATGTTTGGCTGAGGTTTAAAGTGGGATCTTTAGTTGTCGCTTTTTCGGAAGTCAATTAGAGATTGCATTGATGATTAAAATGTTTCATCGATCTTGCGTTTTATTGTTAAAAAAAAAATATTTATTTGCATTGTTTCAGAACATGATGTGACTCTGATCACAGGTCGAGGGCTGATTGTGTTCCACCGTTGCAGCCCCATAGTAGACTAATTGTCCTTCAGACTGCTTTTCCTTTCGTCGATGTCTTGTTCTATTTTTCTCTGATGTTGACTAGTCTGCAGAATTTCTTGACCGTATAACTTCTCTCGTTGCGGCTATGTAGGGCACTAACCATCCAATGCTTTAGTAGTTCAGACCTCCGATGTTTTATCTCGCCGGATTTTGATTTGTGCTCTGGAACCCCTAGACTATGGGTCACTCGCTATTGCGGAATTCCAGTGAACTAACCGACCGATGTCAAGTGTTCCGATTCACTGATGGGGATTTTTATATGCCCACCTCTTGATCGTTTTCCCTCCATTGTTATTATCTTGTAACTGGTTTCATGAATGACGTTTGTGCTTTGTTTTTAGCAAGTTGATATTTTCACATGAAAATGCAGTCCCAAATTTTCTTTTCTTTCAATACTCATTTGATTGGTATTACAGTTTATGTTTATTGAAAATGGTTTGGATAAATGATGAGTTTTTGCTTGATCGCAGAGGGACATAGGAAATTTTCTCAGATCCATTTGAAGACCATTGCGGTGAAGGAGATGTAGCTAGAGGACATAGCATGCCAAAGCATAGAGAAGCAAAGTTTGTTCCTCGAGGAAAAGAAAATAATGAAGGTCTGAGACCAACAAAGTCTCAGAGGGACCAAGGAATTTTAGAACGTAATCATTAAGAGTAGAGGCTCAGGCTTGGGTGTTTCATCAGTTGCCAAACTGGCCCCGTTTCAAAAAAAAAATATCTTAAACGTAACGTTTGAATCATGAACATCCACAAAATGAGAAAACTATTGATATTAAAATGGTTGGTGGGCAACCTAGAGGGGGGGAGATAGTTCTTGTATAAATATACGAAAGTTAGTGGGAGGAAGGGCTTTTTCCCAGTGAGACTTGTGAAATACTTGTTGTAAGAGGAACTATTCCATTTTGTAATAATAAAATTACAATTTTGTCTGTTGAAGAAAGTGCTGTGTGGAATGTTCAAATGTGGTGAAATGAACAATGTTGAAGGGGAACTATTTCGTTTTCAGCTATTTTTTTCATTAATTGTGAGATCGTTCTAACTTTCTGAACCCATGTTCTTGGATGAATGTTCTCTGGTTTATTTTATGATAATTTCCACTATGGGTAATGAATATTTTAACAGACGACAAGCTATCTTGTTGTGCACATCTCTATTCAAGTTTATGTGTTTTTATTCTAAGAACAACTATCTTTCATTTATCTTGACATATGAGCAGTAATACATTACTCATTGATTGATAATATTTATTCCTAGGGATAGCTTAGTTAGTTTTGTTTTCAATTGTGTGTGATTTAGATGCGAGAGAGCCTAATACGAGAGGTAAGAACCTACACATCACATTGTGACCGCTCCTTGTATTCTTTATCAATCTGCATGTTAGATAGGCACTTGCACATCATACTTAATGTTAAAAAATAGAAAAATATACATGGTGGACCAGGCCGCAACCGGTAAAACCCTTTATTTTTGTTACTTGACCTATGGTAGTTGGACCACAAACTGGAAAGATTCCCCATACTAAACAGTCATGGGCTAGTTGGGAACGTTGACTAGAAAGAATCCCTTGCTGTTGTTTCCTGTGAATTTCTAGGCCTCAACACAACCAAAACCCCTAAAACTCTCTCTCTCTCTCTCTCTCTCTCTCTCACACACACACATGCACACACAAACACATCCATGCCATGCCTATTCCCCCCAATTCTTATGAATCCCCCCTCATCCTCTCCCTACCTATAACTCACTTCCTTCT
>LPNX010619544.1:144679-197792 GCA_001517045.1 Pseudotsuga menziesii
CCCGACCTCTAACCTCCCTGCTCCTCCTCTTCTCTATCTCCCTAGCTACCAACACATTGTCTCACTCTCTTTCCCCGTTTCTCCACTTACCTGCCACTAGTGGAAAATGAGAGATTAGTGACCAGGACACCAAAAATTTTGGTTACCACAGTTTGTTTCAAGGGATAAATGACCAAAATTGTTAAATTTAAGTGAGCTAACTAAAAAATACCAAGATAAATGACCACTTTTGGTCACAGGATAAAAACCAACAAAAAATGACCAAGATAAATGACCAAATTCGGTCACGAGATATCTAGACTAAAAATGACCACAAAAAAATAGGTCATTTATTTGGTAATTTTTAGTTATCACTCCAGCAATGAAAAAAATTACAAATTTGACAATGAATTTGTACATTTTACTAATGTCTAACACTACAAATAGATTCAAAGACCCCCTTAAAAGGGGTCTCTGAATCCATCCGCAGTGTTAGAATTGAAGGGGGTATCTGAATCCATCTTTAGTGTTAGAATTTAGTACATTCTAACATTATATTATCTATATTTACACGCCCTCATATTAACAAAATTGAATTAATGCAACCCAACTATATGTTAATTTGGACATGACCTTGGCATATTAAAAAACCCACTAAAACTTGTAGGCATGTAATGTTAATTGTAAGGCTAATTTGCATCACCTTGGCATATAATTATAGTTTTTATAGGCTAATTTGGACACGACCTTGGCACCTTGGCTAATTAAATCGGTGGGATCCACATCAGTTGAAATCAGTGACACGTGTAAGAATCTTGTTGCACTAAATTGACATGCGGCATAATATCATTCCTCCATCATCTTGTTAGTCCTCCATTGGATTCTCTCTTTACCTCCCTTTCCTATAGCATAGGCTTTGTTGCATCATATATCTTATATTTTTCTTTGTATTTCCTCTCTCACTATGTCACTTTCCAATCCTTTAATTCTCTCTATCCTTTATGCTCACGGTGTCATAGTGGACCTTTTCCTTATATTCCTTCTAAAATCTCTTCTAAACACAAGCGTGCGCTACTACATATGGCTCAAAAGTCCCACGATAGTTTGCAACAAATAAGTTAAAATCAATTTTTTCATGGAAAACAATTTAAAATTTTGGAAAAAAATGAAAATGTCCCTGACGATGGTCTCTATAGCGACGCATAGTCCATAATGTTGCTATAGCGATGGAAGTTCATCGTTATAGCGACATATATTTCATTTAGTGCTACATCAAGGATGGGAAAGAAATCCTAGAACATTGAACCTTAGACCTATTGATGTTACCTTTTAAAATGGGTAGCTCACTACAAAACTCGTTTCCAAAACCCAAAACCCCAAGGCCAAAAATGCATTAATTCTTTGAATGCCAATCTACCCAGATCGCATCCTAATATTCAAGGTGTAAGAGGATGCAAAGAAGGAGGGAAAGAGAAAGCGATTCGAGGTGCCCAACATCTTGGCGGGATATCTGGAGGACAAGTGCCTCTGGTTGTAGAGAATCAAGCACGAGAAAGATGTAGCTTCTTCTGTTTATCTCATCACTAGCTACGAGGCTGTCCTGCAGCATAATCCAATGGAAATCTATGTGATAAGAGATAAAAATGAATGTCTTATCTTGTTTAATAACAAATGGATTTTCCATTTTGAGCATCTTAGAAATAAGAACAATGAAGAGAATTGTGATGAGCAATTTCGTAGTCATCCCAATCAGTGATCAAATTTGAAGGGTGGGTCTTAATTTCAATTGGAAGGGAATTTATTGTTGGAGACCTTCAAAGATGAAGGGAAATATAAATAATTGTACTTCAATTGACAAGTATAAATTAACTAAACCATTTCACCGAAAAAATGAAAAAATAAATATTTCTTTTTCAATTTTTTAACAATTAAACACCCCTCAATATTTGCATGAAAAAATGATATATTTTTAGTAAAACTTATTTTGAACACATTAATTTGTCACATGTGTATCATTAATTTTACATTTCAGTAACATAACAACTATTCTATTGTATTATTTTCCATTGGAGCACACTTCATTGTACAAAAAAACTACTTGAGAGATTTAAGAGTGATAAGGACTTAGCACCTAAGAAAAAATCATACATAACTCAGAAAACATTAAAAAATTACCTACATACCAAGAAAGATAGCAAAGCTAGCATAATAGGGGTGGAGTCATTAAATTTTTGTGTTCAACACTTGTCTTGAAAGCATACATGTATAGGATGGAGGGGCAATGGAATCAAGCCTAAGTCAATTGAATCCTTGCAACTCAACTGCATTTCTGAGTCTCAACAATCCACCTTTTAACTTGAACCAAAATACCAAATTAAGAAGTTTATTAATGGCTAAATTTGAGAAAGTTCTAGTTGTGATTAATTAAGGGGTTGGGACTATAAAATTTGTTGTGTTTTGAACTAGTGCAGGACTTAGTGAATCCATAGTCATATAGGAATTCAGTTTATTTAGTGAAAACAATTAATGTGTATACCTCTATGTCGAAACCATTTTCCATGATGTTGAAAGACACTGCCCTCTTCTTTCTCTTACCAAAAGGCATGATAATGTTGAAGAAGACCTCAAATTATGGAATTCACCTTCAAAGAATTCCTTGTAATCACATTGGTAAGGAGTGATAAGAAGATCACAACAATCTAACCAGCGTTCACAATTGAACCCTTCCTAGCCCTTCCAAAGGGTTCTAGCACTTCCCAAAAGTGTAAAGTTAAAATTGTCCTTAAAAAAAAAATTAAAATCTGAATTTTACCCTTCCAATTAAAAAGGGCATAATTTATATCGACATTTCAAAAGAAGGGCAGCATTTGAAATTACCCATCCATATAAATTTCTCAAGATGTTGAAATTCCTATGCTATAAAGTCAACTCATCATTCATAACATTGGACATATGATAAATTATAATCACTTACTCATGTCCTGCACTCGCAGCTTAGTTGTGCAAGATGGCCATTTATCATTGATGACTATGAGGCAATAGCCATCGAGATTTGAATCTGACTCTCGAGTCACTTGGGGCTGCAATCTAAAGTGTGAAATTATGTCAAAAACTATGACTATAACAAAAAACAAAAATTACTAGTCTACTACTAGGCCTGAAAGGAGCTCAAAAGTTTGTGCCTACTACCTATGTGAACCTCGCTACCAATGTCCACTCTTTTTTCATCAAAATGAAATTTAAAAGGCTGGTTTGATAAGTCCTCCTCTACAATAATTCATTTCTTGCATGAATATCATGGACTCACAACAACTATAAAGAACACTTGATATCATGCAAATACAAATAATGGCATGTAGCTAGGATCACATACTTTACAGAAGTCAATTTATGCTTGCTATAGAGAGGTTTCATTGGGTAGTATATGATATGGAGAAACCATGGTTTTAATAAAATTAAAAAAACAATTGTTGGCTCAAGAATAGCCTTCAATTTTATGGGTGGCATGATCGTGATGTAATCTCCCTCCGTCCTTCAAAACATTTGTAGTTTCTCACAACATTTGTTGTCAGTGCTACTAAAATACATATAAAAATTACTTGTCTTTACATCCTCTTCTCTTAAATCCTCCTCTGATGGTCATAGATAAGGATTATTATGCATGCACATACTCACCTTATAATACGAATTGGGTCAAGGTGCAAAGATAGCCATAAAATATTAAATATGTCAAGATGCAAAGAGTAAGAGACAACTATAAGTAATTCTTATATTAAATTTACGATATAAGTCTTTGATTAACAATATCAACTGAGATTTGACAAGTTGGATTCTTGTGATCTTCTTATCAGTCCTTACGAATGTGATTGCAAGGCATTCTTTGAAGGTGAATTCATAATTTTAGGTCTTCTTCCTCATTATGATGCCTTTTGGTAAGACAATAAAGAGGGTAGTGGCATGCATCAACATGGAAAATGGTTTTGACATAGAGGTTATACACATTAATTGTTTTCATTAAATAAATTAAATTCCTACCCATGACTATCGATTCACTGAATCGTGGACTGGTACAAAACACAAAAAAATTTAGAACCACAAGCCCTTAATTACTCACACCTAGAACTTTCTCAAATATAGCCATTAATAAAATTATTTTGGTATTTTGGTTCAATTTAAAAGGTAGAGTGTTGAGACTCAAACATGCAGTGAGTTGCAATGATTCAATTGACTTAGGCCCCTCCATCAGATTCATGTATGTTTCACGACAAGTGTTGAACAAAAATATTTGATGCCCTAAGCCCAGTTATGCTATCTTTGCTAACTTGCTTGGTATGTAGGAAATTTTTTTAATGTTTTTTGAGTTGTGCATTATTTTTTCTTAGGTTCCCAATTCTTATCATTCTTACGTCTATCAATCTTGGATTTCACTTGGATGCCCCAATATGGTTATGGCATAGTCTAACTAGTTTTTTTGTATAATGAAGTGTGTTCCAACTTGAAAAAATACAATAGAATATTTGTTATGTTACTCAACTGTAAAATTAATGACACACATATGACAACTTATGTGTTCAAAATAAGTTTCATTGAAAATATATCATTTTTCCATGCAGGTATTAAGAGATACTCAATGATTTAAAATTGTAAAAATTAAAAAAAAAAAACATTATTTATTTTTTGCATTTTTTTGGTGGAAGGATTTAATTAATTTATACTTAGTACAATTATTTATATTTTCCTTCATATTTGAAGGGATGAGAGAACAAATGCCCTTCCAATTGAAATTAAGACCCACCCTTCCAATTTGATCACTGAATCTAACATGTCGAATCAGGGTTGATAGTGTTAATTAAAGACTTATATGGAAAATTTAATATAAGACTTGCTTATGGTTGTCTCCTATGCTTTGCATCTTGACATATTTAATAATTTATGGTTATGTTGGCGCCTTGACCCAATTCGTATTATAGGGTCAAGATTTGCATGCATAATAATCCTTAGTTATGACTATGAGATGGGGATTTAAAGGGAAGAGGATGTAAAGACAAGTAATTTTTATATGTATCAAGTAATTTTTTATGTATTTTGGTAGCGCCAAGGACAAATATTGTGAGAAACCACAAATATTTGGAAAGACAGAGGGATATTACATCATCATCATGCCACCCGTCGAATTGAAGGCTATTCTTTAGCCAACAATTGTTTTTTTTAATTTGATTAATAACCGTTCTTTCTCCATATCGTGTGCCCAATGACACCTCTCTATATTAGCAATGCATAAATCGAACTGCACAGTTTGCGATCCTAGCTACATGCCATTATTTGTATTTGCATGAGATCGAGTGTTGTTTATAGTTGTTGTGAGTCCATGATATTTATGCAAGAAATGAAGTCTTGTAGAGGAGGACTCATCAAACCGACCTTTTGAATCTTATTTTGACGAAAAAAGAGTGGACATTGGTAGTGAGGTTCACATAGTTAGTAGGCACACAGTTTTGAGCTCGTTTCGGGCCTAGTAGTAGACTCGTAGTTGTTCTTTTTTGTTATAGTCATAGTTGTTGACATGTTATCATCAATGATTACTAGCCATCTTGCACAGCTAAGCAGTGTGCATCACATGAGTGAGTGAGTGATTATAATTGATCATATTTCCAATATTTTGAATGACGAGTTGAACTTTATAGCATAGGAATTTCAACATCTTGAGAAATTTATCTAGATACATAATTTCAAATGTTTCCCTTCTTTTGAAATAGGTAAAATTTAGATTTTAAATTTTTTTTAAGGGCAATTTTAACTTTAGTTCTTTGAAGGGCTAAAACCCTTTCGAAGGGCTAGAAGGGTTCAATTTTGAAGGCTGATATGATTCCAAATCCTATGGCCCCCAATATATTAGCCTAGACTTTTCTTTTCATGGGGCCAAGCATGTGTATGGGATACCCGAACATTCCACTGGCCTTTCCCTCAATCCAACTAGAGGTCCCGAGGTCGATTTTGAGCCCTACCGCTTATTCAATCTTGATGTATCATCAATGAATCAATCTTATCCAATGCACGGATCTTAGTCTTTCTCTAGATTTTAACTCCTTTACATGGTGACTAGGCTAGGCAATCTTATCCAAAATCCCTTAGTCATCATTTAGGATAAATGACTAATATCATAAATAATAAATACAAATAAATGTGACAATATTAATTTTGTGACTATTAGGTTAAGTCATAAGCATAACACTTGAGAGGAGGTGACCCTGTCGCATCTCTCGTTGGCCAACCTATGACCTACATTCCACACTTATGTAATAAAAATTATATATTTTGTAGAAACCTGTAATTATGTCGATTTCCATAGTCATGAAAAATGTTCACTTTGAAGCTTACCTGAATTCGAATGCAGAGAGGGCTAGGGGATGACTTCTCCCAGACCCCTTATTTCTCCTCTCCTTGCGAATGAAGGAGAAACCCAAATTTAAATTATTGGATACATGATTAAGTTAAGAACAAAATTTAAACTAAATGAAAATTTGTTGATATTGTTTGCATTACCCTGTTAAAGGCTTGGTAAGCTCGAAACAGGATTTGTTACCTTCCTCACTACGATGAACTAGATGGTACAAGAACACAATGGTGGCCAAACGAGTCATAAAAACCTTCAAGAAATCCTCAGAGACAAGAAATAAAATTTAATTAACGGACTGTGCAAGACATGAGAGGGAGACATGCAAGAAGCCATGAAATGGCCAAGTTCTCTTCCAAGAACCATTACAAACCAAACTAATTATGAGCATGAAAATACTTAGAGAGAGTAAAACCATCTTAAACTCTTTTCAAAACCCTTTCACTATATCGTGATAGATGGAGGGATCAGATCCCTCTCGGATACACTTTTACAACTTCCCATTAAAAATCCTCGATGCATTGTCAACTCACAGCTAGGGAAAAGTTATTGTTCCATATCCCAATACTTAATTCTATGTGTTGGAACTCGTGTATCTCCCATCAATGATATGGTTTAAACCATGTTTTAAAACATTAACATACAAGGTCTAGTGTTAAGGCTAGGGTCATGACAATGGTGTTTATCTCCATAGTCCAAACAACCTTAATGAACACCTTTAACCAAATACGTAACCAAACATGAACCCTTATCTTGCGCTAGGGTTTCAAGTGCATAAACCTTTTATGACTTTTGCATGTTAGGACTAATCCATAGTTTTTACGCTTAGGTCCCTACAAAAGTGAGCTTAAATAAAGTACACAAGCAGTGAAAAACATCACCTTCATGAGTGGTTGTAGGGTCATCATCACCCTTTTTGTAAATGCCACTTTTGGAATAACCTGTAAATAAAAACATGAAATTGATACGAGTTCTTTTACCCACATATGTTTTACTTGATGACAATTATTTTTCATTCCACTACAAATGTTTGCAAGTATGAAAATGTAACTGAATATTAGAATAAAAGAAAATATTTTTATTTTTATTTTGGGATTTTATAGGTTTGTGACATGTTACTATTGAACTCTTAGTTAATGAAATAAAATGAGTAATTGAAGCTAAAACCAATTCATTCAAAAAACATCATAGAAAATAATTATATAATGAACAAATGCATTTGCGGGGGAGAGGATTAATCTTGTATTTCAATCAAGAGATGACTACAAAATAAAAATATCACATGGACTTTTAATGTATTTTCTCTGTCACCAAATTTGGTTGTCCTTAGTCGATCCACTGATAGATCTTCTCCCGCTGTTATTCTGAGTGTAGGAATAAAACAGATTTATTATAGAAAATAAATAAACCCATTAACTCTAGGGATAAAGGAGACTTAGTTGACATGAAAGTATGAGGATATGGATGCTATAAAATCCTTATCGGACCTCTTATTCAAATCCATAGTTGCACAATTATAATGGTGGAATAGATTTCCACATCCTTGAGATTGGTACTTTATTTTAAAATTGAGAGAATTAGTTTATAGAGTTGGGTTTGGTGTAACTCAGTTCACATGAGCAAGCAAACATTTACAACTACCTGATACAGACATGGAATCATATGTGTTTTTTAATATTTTTATTTTATTTTAAGAGATCTATGAATGTTACTTGAGGGAAAAAACAATAAATTGTAACTGGTAACTGATAGTGTCTATATGGAAGTAAAACTTGAGTTTTGTTTGAAGGATTTTTGTAATATCCCAAATTTTGACATTAACTAAAATGGACATGAGTCCCATTGCACATGATTTACTTTGATGTTTATGTTTGTATATTGGGCGTAAGGCCCGACTGCACATGAGTTATGTTCATTATTTAGATATATTCGGTGTAATCCAATGCGTATGTTTTATTTATCATGTATGTGATTGTATATGTCGGGCATGGACCATGATGGACACAATTATTGTCGTAGTACAATGTACTAGATGTATTATGTGATTTACCTTAAAATCATATACTCAGATGATTATGGTGATAAAATGTGCAGAAGACTGAATGCATGATTGAGTTCTATAATGTGTTGGTTGTGGAACTCAAAGCACATGAGTGATGAGATTTTGTGTTGAGCGCAAGCTCTGGAGCACATGGGTGATCATACTTTGTGTTGAGTGCAACCTATCAAGCACATGAGTTATGACATTTTGTCTTGATCATAAGCTTTGGAGCACATGAATTTTAAGAATTTGAAGTGTTGGGCATACTCCCTAGAGCATTTCAAATTGATGTTGAGCATAATCTCTTGAGCATTGGATCGTTGTCCATTCTATCCCTAGGTGTAATATACAAGTACATCCTAGAAATAGTGTTGACCGAAAGGCTCTGGAATTGCAGTAAGTGTAACTGCCAGTTTTTAGCGTTGATCATGGGATCTGAATAGCGCTAGGAGTTACTGAAAATTAAGAAGCGTTGAGTGAGAATGACTGTGAATAGCACAAATATTTATCCTACTTATTTTTAAAGTTGATTAAATGAAATTTTGAATTTCTACGTCTCATCAAGTACAGAAGAACTACCACGATAGATGAGGTAATCCAACATGCAAGGAGGTTTAGAGCTGCTTAACTTAGTTGAAAAACCCTACCTGAAGGCATTGATAAAATAAATGTTATAAGCTAATGAAAGCATCTTCTAAATGAGATCAGGTTATATGATGCATAAATAAATATTAAAAATAATGCATAGTTTATAAATATTATGAATAATATATATATATATATATATATATATATATATATATATATATANATTATTTACTAAAATGATTAAATAAATATTCAATTCTAAAGTCAAATTAGGAACTAGTAAAAAAATTCTAAGTTGAAATAATTATTAAATCCACATAAAATCAATTAAAGACTATTTTCAAGAAGATAATGGATTCTTCATCTAAGTGAACTTTAGCTTCTCTTTCCTAAAATATTTTCTATAAAGACCCAAGCCAAGGGAAGGGTTGGGGATTTGATCATTATTTTTCCTAAGTAATTTTGGAGAGCATTGCCAAAATCCAAGCAATCTTATATAGAACTTGATATTCCTCATAAGAGAAGACTCACCTTTAGGTGCTCTAAACTACTTGCATATTGGAACCAACTTGGGGGGATCCAAAGTAAAACCAGGAATGATTTTGGGTCATGGTTGGGAGCAGCATGGTAGTTCCCAAGTTATCTGGTTAACAAAGATAATGTTATAGATATCTAAGTTTTTATTAGTTATGTGTGTTTAAAGTGTGTAGGGTTCTTAGCCATTAATAAGCTGAAAAGTTGGTGGTATGAGGTTTTTATTTGCTTAAGTTGTATGAATCTTGTTTAATGAATTTTACTTATAGTATTTATGCTCTTAATTGAAGAGTTGCAAATTGTACTTCCCAGTTGTTTATATGCTTCAGGTTGTTTCCTTGTGTAAAGTAAATCTCATATTGTAATTGTTGCTAGAATTCTAGGGTTAAATAACTATCATATTTATATGTTTTAAGTTCATAAAGTTATGTCAGAATTTGCAATTTAGATTCAAACCCTAGCTTCTAGTTTAAACTTAAAAACTAAAACCTAAGTTACATCCTAGGTCACATGATTAAAATAAACCAGAGATTAACAAAAATAAATAAATAGACCTAAATAGTAAATAAACTCATTTTATTTCTAAACTAATCATTATTTAAACTCTACACAAACATTAAAATAAATATTAAATAAACCAATTATAAGCATACGTATAAACATTTATTCCAGGGATCAAATCCCTTTGTAATCAAAACTCAAAACCATAAACTAAAATAAGTGTTGGTGCATTTCATTTGCCAACGGAAATGGAGACCTAGTTTTCCAATTATCCTATCTACATGACAAATATTTAAACTATTAAAAAAATACAGAACATTATATTTAATGTATAATCAAATCTACAAAACAATTACCAATATTATCAAACTACCATAATGCGTGAAGGCAGAGAGCCTATCCATGTTTTCAAAATAAATGATTAAAAACCCAATACTTATAAACAATAGTTATCACTACCTAGAAATCGAATCCTGTTTAAGGATTGGCGGATGATATTTTTTTTCCAAAGAAAAACTATAATACAAACCTGTATAAATTACAGTCGACATATTAAAAACCAAATCACATAGTGTTCCATTCCCATACGCTTCACGTTCATGAAATTCCAAAAATAAACACAATAATCACCACTTAAAAAACATTAACAAACGAAGGATTAAAACCTTTAGCACAGTCAAAGTATCCCTGTGATCCATGGTCGAATCCCTAAACAAACCCCATATATACAATCATGATGTGATAAAAATAATTCAACTGCAAAACATTAAACACCATTAACTGAGCCCAGCATTTGACCTAGTTTTAAATTGCTTAGAGCTTAGCTCGGAGCTTTAAATAAACCATATAATACAAACCCAATATTGAATCCTGTAAGTGAGAGATAAAATTATTCAACACATCTACACATGCTAGCTTACAAAGGCCATGCCTAGGGCCAAGTCCTTATGAATGCTTGTGGAAGAGACCAAATCCTTCATAGAGCTACATTCTTTATCAACTAACACATCAAGTAAAACCACATTTTCCACCATTAGTATCCATTATTGAAACCTTGTCATCGTAAGTGCCATTGCTGAGAAATGGCACCGTTAACATTTACAAATTACAGAGGCATATTAAAACACAATGAAATTCCCATTAATATTTATTTAAAAACAAAATCTATTTCATAGTTAAATGGTAAACCAAACACATAGATCCGAGCCTCTATTAACCATTCAAAACATCACATTTACATTACAAATCCATGCAAAGGAATTTACAAAGTCACATTTAAATAGTTTCAAAATGTTTGAAATAAACCCCAACACCCAACCACGGAACGAATACCTTAAACATTGCAACCAGACATCTCCCAGAGCTAGTTTCGATTCCCTTTGATAAACACAACCAATACAACGTCTGGGTACATGCCCATTGCTTTTTGTGGGGCTTACCAGGGATGGTTATAGAACCAACCCAATGACTCTAGCATTACAAAATGTAAAGTACCCATGCTATCTTAACCTGCAACAAAGAAAACAAATCTTGGTTCAGAAGTATGCAACGACTGAAAAAAGAAACCAATAATCAAAGGTGCAATTATATAGAAAGTTCTTACCTACCAACGTTCTCAAAAGAAATATGGTTTCTCTACATGGTATGTGCTGCTCCCACCTAGAGCATGGGACCTCTCTCCAAACAAAGACGAATACCAAAGGAATGACATTGAAAACCCTAACGAAGTGTATAAAGCATGAAACCTGCAAATTAAGAGGTGCATTCAATGTGACAACGTCGTCACCACCTCCATGCAGATCGAAACCCAAAAGTCTATAGTGCAGATTCACACTTCTTACCATCATATTAAAACCCATCTCCATAGTTTTAAAATGCTGTCATATTGCGATTTGCATAGGTATTTGCTATAGTTTTGATGGCATACGATATGCCATAGCTTAATCTCTCCACATTAAATTTTAAACATAAAAGATTTATAAATAAGGTTTTAAACCTTCCTCACTATAGTGTTTACAAACATGAATGCCTATAGTATTATCAAATGTATAATCCTCTATACCATGGCTACAATGTATGAGTTAGGTTTAGGACCCCTTTTTTCCTTTTTTAACTTTAAGCAAAGGAATATGGTATTTTTAGTTTCCAATAACTGTAGATGATATGACTCCATTACATTACGTCCACAAGCCTAAGTTTATAGGCAAAGTTAGCTGCAGAAGAATAGGAACACATGCATTAGCTCATAATGAACTAAGTAAATTCGGTATAGGAACCTTACTTTTTCGAGTGGACCTTCAAGGGACAGAACCCCACCACTCCACGCCCTGACATACATAGTCAAGTCAGCCTCTTCATAATGAACAAATAAATAACTAAATACATGTAAAATGAAAGTAAGACAGAAAAAAAATTAATGATCGATACGGTCGATAAATAACTTAGACATGTAAAGAAAATTACAAGCGCATCAAAGAATAGAATAGAAATATGTAGACATCATGATCATATAGGAAAAACACACAAAGAAAACAACAGACAAAACTTAGACTTAGTTCTCCAAACAAGTTTTTATTCTGCAGTAAAAAAGAAGATGTCCTTAAAATCTACCAGTTTGGTAGCCTACGATTTTATTTATTTATTATGGATTTTAAGGACATTACAATTTTCCATATTTTGTTGTGTAAGAGGGTTATAGCGTTTTTTAGTGTCAATGGATTACAAAATCCTATAACAATTACAGTTCCACATTGACAAAGACTTCAAACTAGCTAATAATATAATTTTTAGCCTTTTGTTTTTAAAAGTAATTTCTTACTCCAAAAAATAGTTGCAATAATTGCATGAAGTAGGAGAAATAATGCTACACTATATACATTTTAATCAAAAAAAATCAAAGCACAAAATTTAGAAAAAGAGGAATATGTATTTTTTTTAGAAATTTCAAATATATTTGAGAAGTTGGTGAATTTTAAAAAATTAGGAGTTACTATAGTACTTATTTTGGATAAAAAATGGACTATAGTACATACTTGAAACATTATAGGTAATTATAGATATAATGGATCGATGTCCTTTACATATATCCTCATGAAAATTATCTTTACAACAATACCCAAAGAAAGGTATGGATCTTTAAGAGATTATTGTTGAAAAATCTATCTCACACTAATTATTTTGAGATAGTAGCTCTTTTATGTGAAGAAGAATACTCAAAGTCACTTCTTTGGTGCTTTGATGGGAAAATAAAATTTGGTCCCCTCCCCTCTATGGAATTTCTCCTTATCCTTATTGTTTCTAGAAAATAATTAGTGGAGTGGTCACAAACTAGATGAACAACTAAATTATAACCCATTAATTAAAATCAAATTCACATAATTGGATGTATGTTCTAACGAAATTAAAATTTGACAAAAACATCAATATTGTACTAGAATTCCTTTAATATTCTTCAATATTTCATTTTTATATGCTTTTTTCAAGTATGAAATAAAAAACAATACAATAAGAATGGAACCCCTTCCATTCCTAATGGTATTGTTCGTTAGAACATATTCAATATAGACTCATAATAGTGTAAGAATAGCCTTAAGTTTTTTTGCATGTCTTAGCACCCAACTATTGTTAGGGTTTTCAACACTATAATGTTCTTGAAAGAAAACACATGTGAGTAATGGTCACACAATGTAATTTTATGTGCCATATATCCCTCACTATGCATGAGATATGTTAGCTTGCAAGAGGCATAATTTATGCATGCACAAAATGAATGGAACAATAAACAATAAAATTAAAAAGTGTTCCCTTCATTTCCTAGTAACCCAATGTTTAACATAGTATGATCTCAATTCAGAAGAAGAGTTGTGATTTTTACACTCCCCAACTTGTATCTCCTACGAGTTGTCATTATCTTAGCCCTAAATAGTCATATATATGAATGTATGTGTGAAAGAGAAAAATATATTGTAAAATGAAGTATTATCCACCCACTAATGATTTATTGTTGTAATAGGTTATATATATATATATATATATATATAAACAAAAAAGAAAGCTAGTGAATTTGATTAAATAACTCCAAAACAAATATTACATTAAAATTAAGAAATAATCTTTGAATCCATTCAAATTTAAGTTACTTCAAAAGGAAAAAATTACTAAATAAAATTAATTAGAACATAAAAAAACATTGAACAAACTCATACTTTAAATAATGTTTTCATCATGTCACAACTTGGTTTTATGTGAATGAAAAGAGCACTTTAAACCCCTTTTTTTCAAAACTATTATGAAGGATTGAAGTGGATTCCCAAAGGACTTAGAATTTTTTCATGGGTTGACATTAATAAAAGAAATTGTAATGTTTTTTTATGCTTTTAAAATATATAAATAACTATATTAATTAATTAAAAGTCAATAAGTATATAAATAATGATATTAATTAATTAAAAGTCAATAACTAATATAAATGTGCCGTTTAAACATTAGTTATAGAAAAAACTAAATGGAATTAAGGAAACAAAATAAAAGTCAAAGTTGATAATTATTTGTTTTTTAATAAATAATTCAATTTTTATTGTTAAAAAATTAATTTAAAATTTATTAAAAACATTTAAAAGTGATTTTTTTCTTTTTTTATGAACACTTTTTTTAATTTAATTTAAATTATATAATACATTTTTNTATATATATATATATATTGTTAAAAAATGGGTATTATTCAGGGTGAGTGCATTTTCAGTATCCGTTGAGAAACCACAATAAAAGAGTATCTAAGCCATCAAAATCACTCAGAGATTGCACTCGACATGGGCCACAACAACTCTTAACATGGTTGGATTTTTGGATGTCTTCTCCCAACTAACTTACACCTAAAATATTTGACCCTAAATCTTCTTTCTAACAATACCCCATTCTTAACTTTGACAAAATAAATTTTTAAACTTTATTTTTTTAATTTTATTTTTCTTAGATTTATATATCTTATATCTATTCACAATTTTTTTTTTAACAAAATCCAAAATAATAAATTATATCTATTGAATCTTTTTTAACATAACTTAAATTATAACATAACTATTTCGTTAGAGTTGGAATGTTAAAAATAAGTCCAACATTATCTCATTCACTTTGCATAATAATGAAACTCGGAGAAGACTTACCATTCCTACCATTGACCTTACGGATAGAGTTAGATCCTTTTGATTAAGATAATAGATAGATTTTGAAATGTTAAATAATATTTTAAGCATGATTTTATTGTATATATGATTTGTTTATAATTAAAAAGATTATAAAATTTTAAATCTAATATTTGTTTCGAAATTTCAAATGTGTGGTATATTACTATGTTTCTTTATAAATATTTTAGCTAACGGATGCCAAAAGCAACACATTCCGATTATGCGCTGCCAACATGTCATTTCCACGACTACCACACAGCCGGTTTGCTTCATCATCCCAGACTCTCATTTGTATAATGTAGCGCAAACATGTTTTTGTGAGCATCACGGAACCGGCTTTTCTCATTCCATACGCCTCATTTAACTGTCATGAGTTTAATGTTGTTTAATGGTTATGCGAGAATTCATATTTGCTTACGTCAGGTAGAATTGATAGGTTCCTTAATGGTTGATCATTTGTTATGTCATATTATGACATTTATATTATATAACATGAGTAGAATTGTAATGTTTGATCTCTTGTTATGAGATATTATGACATTTACATTATTTATATGATGAATTTGGAAAGTCTTATGTTATATTGTTCTATTCTTTAGTTTTTCAGTGGTAGTTATGGGTTGTGATAATCATAATTGATTATGTAGAATTGTGACATTTTTCAAGGGTTATGTTGCATTATGACACTTTTAAAGAGTTATATCACATTCAATTATGTTGTATTTGGTTGGATATGATATATTGTAGATGACTATGTTGATCGTAGTTGAATATGGTTGACTTTGGTTGAGTATTTTTTTCCATCGCTCATTATAGATCATAATTATTGTCAAGTAAAGTACACCATGTAACCATTGTTTGGCTATTGTTCACCATAGTATGCCCAATTATTCATGAATTTTTATGTCACATTGAAATGTTCCATAATCAGAATGCTTATTTGTGATATTCTTTAATGGTTATGTAACAATTCATATTAGCTAGCGTCATCTTGATTTGTTATGTTCCTTAATGGTTGATCATTTGTTATGGCACATTATGACATTCATATTAGCTATCTTATGGATTTGGGAAGTGTTATGTCACCGTAAGACATTCCTCAATGGTTATATGTTATTGTAACATTGCTAAATGATTATATAGCATTACGACATTTCTTATTGGTTATGTTGCATTTTGACAATCCTGAAGCGTTATATCACATTTGCAATTCTTGAATTTTGTTGGCTATGGTTTACCAATGGTTGACAATGGATGATCATGTTTAACCATGGTTAACTATGGTTAATTATGTCATTTTCACAATTTCACATTTACTATCAAGTGTTATGATTGATATGATTTTCAAAATAAATATAAATATAAGATGTCCAAAAGGAGTGGATTTTGACATTCATCTTGCTAATCATAAAACTATATGAAATTATAAATAAACTAATAGTCATTCATAAATTTTATGGTAAAAAATGAAATTTTAATTTAAACTAAATGATAACATATTTTTAAATATTTATAATTATAAAGTTCAAAGCTGCCACAACCTTGACCATCGAGACTACACATTTTGATATGTCCATTAAGGACTCAAATGCATTTCATGCACAATTAAGTGGTGCACTCATAACCTATAGACCTAGACATACCTTATATAAATAATTAAATACGTTTTCTTGAGTACCATAAAAAAATAAATGAAAGGAAACCCGTACGCCATATTAATTGCCTAAAGAATAAACCTCATTCATTCTATTATTTCTCTTTGTACATCTTGTGATCGAAACAAGGGCCACAGCCTCTAAAGGGTGTGAGTTAAGAAACAAAATCACCAAGTCACTTATTATCCATGTGAAGGAACTATTCAAGAATAATGCCTAGAAATAAATAGATGTATCCATTTAATAAACATCCATGTTACCATTGACAGCTTCCGGCCTTGCTATTCTGCTACCCGTTCTCCTTGGACATAACTTGAATATCATATTTCATGTGAAGGGAATTTAGGTTCACTTCAAACAAACCCGTAGAAGGAGATTTAAGAACAGGGGCGGCACATAATATTATCCTTGCAATCACCGAATGCACTCTTACTATTGATTTTTCAATTTCCATTTCCAAGGAAGAAATTATATATTTCACTTGAAAACCAAACAAAAATCAGTGTTTAGAAAACTCACACAACTTACATTGATAAGAGAGAATATAGACAATACGACTTAGAAACAATTTTTCACTAAATGTTCAAAGTATGGAAATATTATTGATTTTAAAATTCAATGCTGATCACATTATTGGTTCTTTTAAAAAAATTTATTTAATTTTTATTTGCATGAATCATCAATTGTTGTTAAATATCTAATGTTTTGGGAAATAATGAGCAAATATTGAAAAAGGATAGTTAGAATCTACATTGATCACTAAGTTTTGAAGCATTGTAAGAGAATTGTCTTACTATAAAGGGTTCATTGACTTTTGCAATTTTCTTAACCTTTCCAATTCCATCAAGGATCCTGTCAAATTTATAGAAGTAACATAATACAAATGGTTGGTGAGATGTCAACAAAGAATGACAATTATGTTATTCTTAGGTGGAATGACTACATATATATTGGACATTTTTCCTCCTACATGGAGTATCTATTGGAAAACACCACCATGTCCAACACTCCCTTTCATGTGATCAAGAAATACAATAGGTTTAACAAGAACTTAGGACCTACCACTAGTTCTTGCAACAAAATAGCCAGTGTGAAGAAACAAATGGGAATTTAGGTACATTTATATAGAGAATGGATCTCTTAAAGAAGAGAAATATTGTAGATTTTGTTACCAAAAGTAAGTATTTTTAAGTCAAAACAAAAGACTATTTCCTTATTCTATATGGTAAAGGTACTCTATTAACCTCTAATCAGTTCTAAGTTTCATTTGCTAAATATTACATCCTTAACAAGTGAAAATAACATTTTTTAAAAGGAATCTATAAGTTAACCTCTTTACCAACACTAGTATGTACTAAGGCTATTCTACATATTGATTTTATACCAAGAGTGCTAACCTGAAAGTTGTATAGCTTCATACCTAATGATAACTATAAATATATTTTAAGAGAAGCTGAGAAACGATGACAAGGTTATCCTATTAAATATGAACATGAAGTAGAGAACGAATGTGAATATAGTGAGATACAAAGTGTAATCCAATATCTAGAAAATGTTTGAAGTGTATAAGAGGTAAGAATACTTTAGAATACAATGTAGTTTCTTTTATTTTCTCCAAGAGCAAATCATTTTTCCCCTCTGGTTTTGTGGTGATAATATTTTTATGAAGCAATTATGAACGGTGATAATATTTTTCATGAATCAATTATGAACTAGAATATTTTCTTACCTTTTTAGCTACACGCCTTCATAACTACCTTATTTTTTTCTCATGTGCTCTTACTAGTTTTCCCAACAAAGACATGATCTTGAATATTTTTCAATTTCAAAACAATACCCGTGAGGACCTCCACTCTAAGAATATATCTAATGCCTAATCATGAATGAAAGTAGGAGGATATATCGCCATTTCTATGTCAATATTGATGTAAATTGGTGGAGCTAACATTCTCTACGTACCTCTTCGCAATTCACACCAATCCATGAAACTGTATTTTACTTGTTCTTTTGGTTGTTTTAAATTATTTGTAAAATATCTCAAACATTACTTTTGTCATGGATAATAATAATTTTGTGAAATTGTATTACTTAAAGAATACTATGGCCTTACACTCGGATATATTAAAGCCCTGAATTACTCATTTCATCCTACTCCTATTTATAATGCATGTGATTTTAATCTTCCCATGCATTTGTATCTTCAACAATGTAACTATATTCCTCAAATAAACAATGAGTTGGATGAATGATTGAAATAAAGGAAAGGATATATGGGCTCTATTATGCAACAAATTAATTCTTAGAAGAGATTTAATAGCTAGAATTAGTGTATGGCTACTCAGAAGAATCCTTTGCTACTTTAAATGTCTAATTCATTCCTTCAATGCATGAATATTTCCATGTGACTTATACTACTTAAAATTTTAAAATTTCTATATCCTTGGATTCTTGTAAAACACCATAAGGCAAGGCATCAAATATACCAACCAAGATTGTAATGTCTTAGGTAACTATTGTGGGAAAAACACACCCAGATAGCAGGGTTAATGTCAATAATAAATTAAGGAATATCGTACTCTAAATTTTGACTTAGTCAACAAAATTCGAATCCAAAGACAGACAAAAATGAGAGTACTTAAAACCTAGTAGTTGAATTATTCCCGAGGGTTTGTCCCTCAAAGTCTTATCCTCTGCTCCAACCAAAGACTTGTATACGTCCATTTAATGCAATAAGAAAATATTCTTAGAAAATATTTGACTATTAAATGAAACGAAAAACGTTACTATTGAACTCTCAGTTAATGAAATGAAATGATTAATTTAAAGTAAAACCATTTCATTCCAAAAACATCATAGAAAATAATTATATAATGAGAAAAATAATTTAGGAATGGAGGAGGACTAATATTGTATTTCAATAAAGAGACGAATACCAAAAAAAATATCACTTGGATCTCTAAAGCATTTCCTCTGTCACCAAATTTGGTTCTCGTTAGCCAATTCACTGATAGAACTTCTTCCATTGTTTTCCTTAGTGTAGGAACAAACGGGATTTATTATAGATAATAAATAAACCCACTCACTTCAAGGAGAAAGGAACCTTATTGGACATGAAAGTATGAGGAGCAGAATGCTATAAAACCCTTATGGAACCCCTTATTTAATTCCATAGTTGCATAATTGTAATGGTGGCATATATTCCCCCTTCTTCATATTGGCACTTTATTTTATACTTAGAGAAGTAGTTTAGGGAGTTGGGTTTGATCTAACTGAGTTCACATGTATATTCAATAATTTACAACTACATGAGATAGACATGGAATCATATATGTTTTCTTAAAGATCTATGGATATTGTTAAAGGGAAACAACTATACATGCTAAGTGGTAATGGATAGTGTCTATATAGAAGTCAAATTGATTTTTTAAGAATTATTTCGGAAGAGAGAAATAGTTTTTTTTTAGTACCAATGAGTTGGGAAATTCTATAACAATTAGAGTGCCACATTGTCAAAGACTTCAAACTATCCAATAATATAATTTTTAAACATTTTTTTTAATTAATTTCTTTGTCCAACAAATAGTTACAATAATTTCATGCACTAGGAGAAATGATGTTACATCATGTACATTTTAATCAATAAAAAAAACTCAATAATCAATAAAATAACTCAATGCAAAAAATTTAGAAAGATAGGAATATGTTTTTTTAAGAAATTTCAAATATATTTCAGAAATTAATGAATTTTAAAAACTTACCAATTACTATAGTAATTACTTTGGATAAAATATGTACTATTGCACCTACTTGAAACATTATAAGTAATTATAGATATAACGTATTGATGTCGTTTACATATATTCACATGAAACTTCTCTTTACAAGACTATCCAAAGAAAGGTATGAATCTTTAAAGGGTTATTGTCAAAAACTCTATCTCATGCTAATTATTTGGAGATATTATCTCTTTTATGTGAACAAGAATACTCAAAGGAACTTGTTTGGTGATTGGATGCGAAGATAAAATTGTGTCCCTCTCCTCTATGGAATTTCTTCTTATCCTTATTGTTTCCATAAAAAAAATGAGTGGAGTGGTCACAAACTAGATGAACATGTATATTATAAATAATTAATTAAAATCAGATTCATATAATTCGAATTAAGTTCTAACAAAATTGAAATTGGACAAAAACATCAATATTGAACTAAAATTATTTTCTTATTCTTCAATATCTTATTTTTATATGCTTTTTTCAACTATGAAATAATAAACAATACAATAAGAATGAAACTCATTCCATTCCTAATGGTCTTGTATTTTAAAACATAGTCAACATAGACTCATAGTAGTGTAAGGATATGCTTAAGCTTTTTGCATGTCTCAATCTTGAAGTACTATTAGGGTTTTGAATCATATAATGTTCTTGAAGCAAACATGTGCGAGTAATTGTCAAAGAATGGAATTTTATGCAGCATCTATCCCTCACTATGAGTGAGATATGTGAGCTTGCAAGAGACACAATTTATCCATGCACAAAAAATAATGGAACACTAAACAACAACAAAAAAAAATGTCTCCTTTTCTAGTGACCTAATGGTTAACATAGTGTGAGATCTATTTAGGAAAAGAGTTACAGTTTTTTATGTTGCTCAACTTGTATCTTTTACCAGTTGTCATTACCGTAACCTTAAATGGTCATATATGCAAATGTGTCATTACAATAACCTTAAATGGTCATATATGCAAATGGGTCATTACCGTAACCTTAAATAGTCATATATGTGAATGTGTGTATGTAAAATAGAAAAAGGGAAAAAAATTATGAAATAGAATATTATCCAATTTTTTTTCTTTTTATCTATTAATAATTCTTTAACATAACTTTAATTATAACATAACTGTTTAGTAGGAAAAATTGTTATAATTTTTTCTTTTGGCCTTTTTAACAATCATTCCACTAAGAGGATTAGCCTCGATGGACTTTACTTGGACTTGGAATATTAAAAATAAGTTCAACATTATCTCATTCACTTTGCATAATAATGAAACTCGGAGGATACTTACCATTCCTACCATTGACATTACGGGTAGAGTTAGGCTCTTGTGATTAAGATATAAGATATATTTATAAATATTGTTAAGTATGATTTTATTGTATATACGACTTATTTATGATTAAAAACATTACAAAGTTTAAAATCTAGCATTTCTTTCAAATTTCAAACGCATCATGTATGACGATGTTTCTTTTAATTTTATAAATATTTTAAATCACAATGGGCTTGCTTCATCCCATACCCTAATTTGTATAAAAGCATGATTGTCAGATCATGTGACCCAAACATGTTCATGTTGTTTCCGTGACCAGCACAGAACCCGCTTGTTTCATTCCATACGCCTCATTTCACTGTCATGCGTTTGATGTGGGTGAGTACATCATTTTCATGAACACCATGGAATCAACTGAGATACTCTCATTTATATAAGGCTGGAATGGTGCTCCATAGCTCTCTGAAGAATGGGGATATCGAGGCTCTGTCCATGATATTGGAATCTGGTGTATCTATTACTTCTTACTAGGCACTGAAAGAAGAAGACTTACAGTATTACTAAATGCCAACAACTCCCAACAATTTCTAAGGATTCTGACCATGTGAAAATGGAACCTGACGTTGATGCCATGACTAATTTTGCGTGGACATTGCAAGAAAGTTTGACGGTAGAGAGTAGTTTCCCTTTCGGGATGGGAGAAGTAGGGAAGAAATTTATGTTGTTTCAGAAATGTCCAATCAATTATTAATACACTTTTACGTTTTAAGGGTTTAATGATTGAAGTGAGCAAAGTTTTGATGGTTAGTGTTTATGGCAATACCATTAGTCAATCATTATAGGTATATGCCAAATATTTCGTTGTGCAAGTGTGCGATGAATCTGGTGCAGGAGATACATTTCCACTGCATCATTCTCTGGTAAGATTAGACATTAATTAATTATTTTTTAATTGTTGATGTCAACAGCATGACTATCCCATCATGTGGCTGAAACATGCCATTCTGCGTTGCAGATCACAAAACCGGCTTGCTTCATCAGATAAGCACACCATTTTCATGAACACCAAGAAAGCAACAGAAATACCAGAGAAAAAGTGCCCAAAGCTCTTAAAAGTTGTAATTGATATATTTGTCTAAAGACAATGTGATAATCTGTAGATATATTCATAGTAATTTTAAATATTTTTTTGGTTTCATCATTTTAAATATGTTTTACACATGATAATATCAAAATCATTATGTACATAGAAATGTTATAGTGAACCATAAGTTAAAAAAAATTAAATGTAAAATTTAAATAGTGTATATAATAATAATAAATATATATATATCAATTACGTGTTTATGTTTGTGTCTCAATTAATATACTTACTTAATAAGACTATAAGTGTATCTTATTAGTATGTAGATTTATAAATGATGTAATTAGTGGTGTAAATGTAGCAAAAGGAATGGAAGGGAAGATGAGTGTGGATGACATAGATTAAGAATTAATATATTTACATCATAAGACTATCAACTGTATCATATTAGTAGCTTGTCTAGTAGGCGGATTCATGAATGGTGCAACGAGTAGTGTATATGTGGCGAAAGGAGTGGAAGGGAAGATGAGGGTGGATGACATAGGGAGATGTTTAGAGGGAAATAGGTGGAGGTGGATGAGGTGTGTTGAATCACTTCATTGGTTTCATCTATCTAACACTATTAATATGACATAAATGTTAACATTAATATTTAATTAATATGAATATATATTAATATTAACAACATTACAACTGGAAACATGACTAATCATTATTGGCATTCGAATGGACCATAATCATTTATACTTCTAGTAATCTAACATATAATATAATTAAACAATATCATAATATAGCATTACCTTAAACCAAGATTTGTCACAACCTCAAACATAACATACTCTTATAAATTCAATGTTAATATGAGTGTTTTATATACATCAACCAATTTTAACATTAATATTAGTTGTAACATATTTACTAAAAACTAATATTATTTATTTATTACAAAGAATATTCTTTAATACATATAATTGTAATGCTAAATTTTATTCTAATTAATATTAAAGCTTATTATTTACATTAATATTAATATTAATAAAATTAATACTAACATTAATTTTAAATTTTAATGTTAATATTAATATTTATAATTTTATAAGTATTAAACATTTTTAATAATAATATAATCTTATTATCTATAATTAATGTATTCAATTTTATTAATAACAAAAAAAATAATTATATTATGTAAAAATCCTTGATATCCATCTACTCTTAAAAACAACCTTTACATTAGTTTATTATTATTATATTAAAAGCTTAACCATAATATGAACTTTAACATTATTATATTATACTTTGTCTTAAACTTAAAGCCATAATTTATTATTATTATGTTAAAAACTTAACAATATTATGAACTTTAACATTATTCTATTATATTTTATCTTAAGCTTAAAGCCATAGTCATAGTCATAATATTAATATTGAAGTCATTAGTATTAATAATATATATTAATAACACAATTGTATATGAATGTACATGAAAATTATTAAACATATAATATGAGCTTTCTTAAATGTTTCCTATTCATTATTCTATATCACCTCATTCTTATATATATATATATATATTAATATTAATATTAATATTAATATAATGTTAAATATAGTTAATTTTATAAATTATTTATTAATATATATAACTTTAATTATTTTCATAACTTTTTTGCTAATTAAATAATTTTTATTTCAATACTTTTTTATAATTCATATTAATTGATTGTATTATATTAAATTGTTTTATAATAATAGTTTTATTTTTTCAATGATGGTCATCACCTATAACAACATTGTAATATCCCCAATTTTGGACCTAACACTTATAAGCATGAGCCTATTGATTATGATGTCATCTTGATGTTCTATTTTGATATAGTGGGTTGAAACACCCACTGCATACGAACATGATGATTTGTTTTATATATTAGGCGTAAGCCAATTGTTGATTATATATATATAGTGTTGGGCATGGACCCTGAAGCACATGATTGATTGATGTTTGTGTTAAGCAAGAATCTCTCACGCACATAAGTATTATATCTTTGTTGAACATGAAGCTCTTGAACACATGTAAAGATAATTTGGAAGTGTTGGGCATAAGCCCTAGAGCCTTCCATGTTGACGTTGAGCATAAGCTTTGGAACATCTGATCCTTGGCCATTATATCCCTAAGTGTATCGTATAAGGACATCCTAGCATTAGTGTTGAGCGAAGAGCTCTTGAATTGCACTAAGTTTGTAACTCCCTGGTTTTAGCATTGAGTATGGGCTCTAGTAAGAGCTAGGAGTTACTGAAAACAATTAATGATTTATGAGTGAAAACGACTCGAGAAAAACATTGATTTGATCTGATTTATTTATAAGTGATTAAATGAAATTTTGAATTTATGTATACTCATCAAATACTGAAGAACTACCATGTTATATGAGGGAATCCAACATGCAAGGATATTTATAGTTTCCTATCCTAGTAGACCTAATCATATACCTCATGAGCCTAATGAAGAAAGTACCAAAAGTCTAGGGATCATAGTATATGACGCCCAAAGACAAATGTTATATTATTATGTATTTTATACATGGTATGTATAAAGAATAAATATACTAATAATATTAATAATGTAAGAAAGAAGGAAAAGCTCCATCCATTACTATTTATTACTAAAAGATAGTAAATAGTATAATACCTACAAAAGTATAAATAGGAACTAGTTAAAAGTTTTTAAGTTAAAGTATTAAAAATACCCAAATTAAATAAAAAAGGGTTAAATCAATAAATCAAGGATTCATGCTTTAACCTCCCCTTTGACTGAAAAATATGTCTACAAACTCCAAAGCCAAATATAGGCTTGGGGATCTCATTTATCTTTTGTATTCATTATTCTGCCTAATTATTCTCAAGAGAGTTCTTGGAGAACATTTTCCTAGAAGGAAAAGGAGAACTGATCCAGATGTGATATACCACTTAGGGAAATCATACCTTTGAATATCTAAGCTACCTGCATGTTCAAACCAGCTTGGGGGGATCTATATTTAAACATGGAATGGTTCTAGGTCATGGTTAGGTTGAACGTGGTATTTCTCAAGTGATTCAGTCATCTAATGCAGAGGTTAGAACTACCTACGAATTATTAATGCTTGTCAATTGAGTGTGCAATTTTCAGCCATTAAAGGAGCTTCAATTTTTAGGTATGAGGTTTTGGAATGCCTATTTAATTTTCTAGATTAAGTGTTGGCTATATTATGCAAGGGTTTACATTATATTTTATAACCTTAGATTTTTTTGTTTTCCTTGTCAAAATTATTTTAAGGGTTTACATTTTTAAATTATAATCCCCACGCTGTAATTTATTTCCTATTCTAGAATTATCCAAGGTTTTGTTCCTTTAGCTTACCTCTGTAATTTAATTCATGTCTAAATATTTATCAAGGGTTTTGCACTTTTAAGTTTTACCTCTATCTTATCTCTGCTGCTTAAACTGTGTTTTCCTACAAACTAGGTACTCTTTTCAGATTAATTACATAGCTGTTCATTGGCCTATATACTCTCTTGACAGATTTCATATTGTTAGCAGAGGCATGTTATAATTAGAAAGACCAATCCAAATCTATGTTTTCGATCTAGAATATTTATACAACACAATAAATCTATCAAATAGAACCTAGTATATATATATATATATATATATATATATATGTATGTATGTATGTATGTATGTATGTATGTATGTATGTATGTATGTATGTATGTATGTATGTATGTATTAATAGGTATGAAATAGAAATATCATTCTAATCTATCAACACTATAACTACATCTAAGAATAAATTATGAACATCACACACTAGAGCTAAGATAAGAAGCAGCAAAGACCTTTTGAGGTCTGTATAAATAAACTTATGCAAATAACCAAATCATTCCCATTAAAGCAAATATTATCATAATCAATTAATAGACCAAGTATTGAGACCATCCATTGGTCCATGATCTATTGATTTTCCTAATAACTATATCTACAAAATCATGCAAATTAGTGTTTATTAACATCATCCTAGACTATTGCATAAATAATAAACCAATCCATCTAAACTTTATAATCTGCCATCAATTTCAGAGCCCTACATAATAGAACCACAATATTATTACATACACAATAATCAAATAAAAACCACATAATTCCATCGAGGTCGGAGGAATGAATCCTGTGGACACTCAAATGCCCAAATCACATCCACATAAATAAAACCTCATTACAATAAACGACCTAGGACCAAATCATGTAGGGTCTCTTTAGTTCCTACAAGCCACACTGTAATATTTACACGTAGGCTGTAAATAAACTTAAAGTCTTTGTAGAGATCCCGTAAGACCCTTTACAATTTTTATACACTGTAATACATGGCCACCAACTTATAAATAACCACAGATTCAACTAAATTAACCTTTGAAATGTTTAAAACTTTGTCAATGAAACAACCTACATTAAAGATTGCTAACACATAGTTTACACCCACAGTCTGTAATACATTTCCATTGACACATTACAAAAACAAACTCTAAAATATAAATCTACCTCGCTATGACATCCATAATGGTGAGTTCTAATTCCTTTTATGGTGAGGCACCAAAGCCATAACACTTTCACATAACAGATCTATAAATCCCACGCTTACAACATATGCTATATATAGAAAGCCCAAGAATAATAACCATGGAATGAAACACAACAGTATAATGACAAACACAACATGAATGTATTTATAAAATCAGTATTAGAAAGTCATTACCAACTTTACACAGTAGTTCCCATTGGCCATTGCACCATTGCATTTGAACATAAACCAAAATACTAATTACAAAATACACACAGAGCCCGTCAAATGTACCAAGATTATCTTCCCTACTAAAATCACCATTTTAAATACATTCCAATACATTATAAGCTCAGGCACTAAGGCTGTCGAAAACCCATAACAAACCCTAATTCTGTCACTACACAAAACACAAAGTTCTCAAGACATAGTCAAACCCAAAATCAAACGCATCTGTTGGAACTAGACTCAGTCAACCCCAACCAATGATTAGTTAAACTCACTCTAAACCTTTACTCCAAGAGGTGACAAGTAAAGACTTGTTAGCAAGATTACCATAAAGGTATGGCTTTTCCCAGGACTTTCATTCTAGCTATGAACAATGCCTCTCCTCACCATCCCTGTAACCTGCAACCATAGAACGATAATAATGATGAGAAGTATGAAATCATGAATAAGATACAACAAACAACATGCTACGAAACCAAAACATTATCATACCTGTCATTATCATCGAGGTCGCATTATCCATACCACACAAGGGTAGAGGGTAAGCAGATAATATGCAAATGACCAAATGGCATCATGGAGTCAAGCCCTAAGTTGGGCTTCCACACTTTCCAACGTGCATTAAAGGCGCCAACCTGTTGTCCATTAATGACCTCCAAACCCACTTCTCTATAGTTCATGAGCGATACAATATCGAATGTCTCCATTCCATGTATTGCATAAACCCCATGTGCAACATTAAAACTTAGGCTTTAAGCCTTAAGTCCATGGCATATGCAATATGCCATGGAGCATTACCAAAAGGGTTTTGTAAGTATATTCTATCTTTTTGAAATCAACCTTATAGGAAGTATACACTAGGGCACAATCAAGTTGTAATTATTTACAACATAGTAAATAATTATCACATTAATAATAACTCATTATCGTATAAATTATTACGACTGTAGTGACCACGTCACTAGCATATGGACTATATTAAGCAATATAAACAAATAGTGTAATAGGATACGACTACAAATGTGAGCACTAGTAATCAATGATCAACACCTTCCATTAAACTTTATAAACAAGTTATCTGTCGCCAAGTATACATGCACATAAAAAGGATAACAATTCCTTATTTTGAGAGAACTAAGTAAGCCTGCTGCATCAAATATAAATGGTTACCTCTCGAGGTCACGAGGAAAACTAGTCCCTCCACTCCACCCCTTTGTTTCCAAGAAGAAAGTTAGGTTAGAAACATGTATACAATACTAAGCACATACTATAATCAATGAAATACATAATCAAGTATTTAACATACACAACAATACATAACCATAAGAATAACATAGTAATTACCATTACGACATCATAAGTAAAAACATTAATAATCATATCTAAAAGTAAGGAAGCAAGATGTAAGAACAACTTACGGCAAATCAGTAGTACAAATAGAGTACGAGACATTCCACAAGTCCAATAATGTCTATCACATGTAGTTTTGACTAGCCTAATAGTTTTTTTTTCAATTTTTGGGGACATTGAAAGTGGTATCAGAGCCTAGTTTCAACACTAAGAGACCAATGGGCACACCAAACATTCATTGCAATGAAAATAAAGTATGTTTTTTAAATTTTGTTGACTAACGGAAATTTCTCTGTTATAATTTTTTTTGCAATTTTAGGAATTTTTACATAATAGTTCAGATCATGAATACTAAAGAAGATAACAACCGACAAGGAAATATGAACACCCCCACCCAGGAAACAGAACTGGTGGTGGAAGTGAATTCAGATATTTTGAAGACCATACACAGTCTTCAAGGAGAATTGCAAAGTTTCAGAGAATATAGTCTGAATGAAAGAAAGGAACAATAAGGAATTAATGAAGCATTACTGAGAAATATGATGGGAGGAAGCCCACAGGGGAAACCCACTCATTCAATAAACAGGTCCAAAAGGGAAGCTTACAATAAATGGGCCAGCAACCCAAGAGAAGAAGAAAAAGAGGAACGTACCCCTCGAGCTTCAGAAGGAGATCATCACAGTCATTCCAGTGATGACTCTCTTTCTCCATGCACATAGAAACAAAGTGATGATAGTCTTCAGGGGGAGTTTATAAAAATAAAATCCCCGACCTATGAAGGTGAAGTAATCATAGGGGAGAAAGCTGAAGAATGGCTATTGGGTATGATCAAATATTTTTGAGTTCATAAATACTCAAGTGAGATGAAGGATTAGCTTTCCATCTATAATTTAAATGGTAAAGAAACAAGATGGCGGAGAGATTTGAAACACACCAAGAAAAATTAGGTAATATAAATATGTTGGAGTAATTTCCGCAAGATATTTCAAGAAAAATATATGTTGGAAATATTATTCAACATAAAAGTGAAAGAGTTTCATGAGTTACGTATGGGATCCATGACTATGGAGGATTTTATTAACATATTTTTAGATTTCTTACATTCTGCGCCATACATCAAGGACAAAAAGGTAAAGATCTAGAATTTTTTAGGATGTCTTCCTACAAACTTTCGGGAAATGATTGAATTCGACATTCCTAAAACCTTGGAAACCACACTACACAAAGATAGGCTCTGCTATGAGCTGAGATAGCTAAGGCAAGAGAACATGAACTAAAACAATGACAAGTCTAAGAACTTTTTTGATAACCACAAACTCGGTTTCAACCCACCACCATACTGAAAACAAAACAACATTTTTCTAGAAAACAAAAACTTCAACAAATCGGGTATAAATCCATATGCACCAACTCTAAATGTTAACAAGCCAGTAGAAACTGGGGGAGCGAATGCTACCCCACTACATATCAAGTGCTGGAAATGGAATAGGCCTCATTATGCCTGAGATTGTAACAACAATATCAATGGGGTCTTGCACAACTTACAAGAAGAACCAACCATAGAGGACATAGTTGGAACACCACGGATTTATGCATCTTTGGATGGCTAACAAGTATACCATCAAGCTACCATGGTTTAGATAGAAGGTAAGATATTGAACACTTCTATTTCAATACTTATTGACCCCGGTGCTTGTGAAAGCTATGTATCGTCTAAAATTGTTGATGTATCTAAAATAGGCAAAGTAAAACATGATAAACCTTGGTTGGTACAATTAGCCACAGGTACTAAACTGAAAGTTTCGTAATTAGTTAAAGATTGTGAGGTAAACCTGAATGGTTTTCCTACAAAAGTAAACCTAATAATACTACCCTTAGGATCATCTAATATACTTATCAGCATGGACTGGTTGGAACAACACCATGTCATGCTCAATTTCTTACACAATTCAATCTTGTGTATAGATAGCCAAGGGAATCAAGTGAAGATTCAAGGTATTCCAAATAAAGTTTATGTAAGGAAAATATCTTCCTTACAAGCAAAGAAATGCATTAGGAAAGGCTACAAGTTGTTTTCAGTAAACATTCGAGACATAGAGGCTGAGAGAGAACAACACATAGAGGAATTTCCCATTGTTGTAGAATTCAAGGACACACTTTTCGAGGAAATGCCAGGATTACATCTGAAACGAGACCTACAATTTTCAATAGAACTGACACTAGGATCAGTTCCAGCTTCCAAAGCCCCTTACCCCATGAGAGCACCATAGTTGAAGGAAATCAAACTATAGTTACAGGAGTTGATAAAGAAAGGGAATATCTGACCAAGTGTGTCCCCTTGGGGAGCACCAATACTATTCATCAAGGAAAAGGATGGTACGATGTAGATGTGCATTGATTACCACGAGCTGAACAAGATGACTATCAAGAACCGATACCCAGTCCCTAGGATCAATGACGTGTTCAATCAAGTAGGAGGAGCCAATATGTTTTCAAATATTGACCTATGATCCGGGTATGATCAAGTATAGATTCACGATGAGGATATTTACAAAACCTGCTTTCGTACCAGGTACAGGCACTACGAGTTTGTAGTAATGCCGTTTGGGTTGACAATTGCACCCATGAAATTTATGTGTATGATGAATAGTATATTCACTAAATATATGGATAATTTTTTTTTGGTCTTTATAGGTGACATCCTAGTTTACTGTAAGAGTAAAGAGGAACACGAAGAATGCCTTCACATAGTACTATGAGTGTTACGAGAACACCAGATTTATGGTAAGTTTAGTAAATGTGATTTTTACAAATGGCACAGATATAGTACTTAGGTCACATTATCTCCAAAACAGGGATAATTGTGGACCCAGAAAATGATTAGAGCCTTAGAGTATTGGCCTACCCTTACTAGTGTCACCGACATTAGGTCCCTTTTGGGATTAGTTGGATATCATCAAAATTTCATTGAGAAATTCTTAAGAATGTCTTGCCCCATGACCACTTTGCAAAAGAAATCAAATAAGTTCTTATGGACGAGCAAGTGGAAGGAATTTTTTCAAAAGATTAAGTAGCTTTTGATGTAGGAACTGATACCACAAATTACAAATCCCAATGGGTATTTCGTTGTTTGCATAGATGTAAGCAAGGAAGGACTTGGAGAATTCCTCTTGCAGGACGACCATGCAATATGTTATGAATCACAAAATTTAAAGGAGCATGAGCAGAACTGCCCCATGCATGATCTTGAGTTAGCAACCATCATCCACGCTTTGAAGTTGTGGAGCCACTACCTCATGGGAAGGAAATTCCTTCTAAAGACATACAATATGAGTCTGAAGTATTTATTTGAACAACCAGATATGAATGGGAGGAAAGCTATGTGATTGGATTTCCTTAGTGAGTACCATTTCGAGCTAAAGCATATTAAGGGAAAAGAGAAGAAGGTTGCTAATGCTTTGAGCCAATGAACTCATATGATATATGAGGTGAATTTAAATAAAACCAATGCAAATTTGCATGAGAGTATTAGAACAACCAACAAAGTTGATATACAGTCCAAGAGGATAGGTTGTTTCAACAACAAACGGAATACAAGGTAGACGAATCAGGACTTCTATGGTCAAAGGAGAGGTTCTACGTTCTATAAGGAGGGGAAATTTTGTCCAGCATACTCACAGAATTTTATTGCGCACCCTACTCAGGGAATCCGAGATATCAAAAGATGACATCTGCCATTAAGAGACACTTTTTTTGGCCTAAGTTAAAGGACATCATTGCATTTTTTATCGCGAAATGTGAAGAATGCCAGCTGGTCAAAGTAGAGCCACAACATCCCTTGTGATTTCTATAGCATTTATCCATTCCTGAATGGAAGTGAGAGGTCATTAGTATGGATTTTATCACCATTCTACTAAAAAGTAAGAAGCAAAATGATTCTATGTTTGTAGTAGTTGACAAATTGTCAAAAGTAGCACACTTCATTCCAGTGAAGTCAACCTACAAAAAAATACACATTGTCGATATCTTCTTGAAGGAGATATTTAGATTACATGGGATACCGAAGGAAATAATCTCAGATTGAGATATAAATTTTACCGAAAAATTTTCGATATCTTTATTTTTTGGATTGGATACACAGTTGAACTTTAGTACTGATTATCACCCACAGAAAGACTGGAAAATAGAAAAGGTAAACCAAATTGTTGAGGACATGCTTAGGATGTATGTCATGAACAACCCCACCAAGTGGGAAGATTACCTGCATCTTGCAGACTTTGCGTACAACAACGGATACCAGGCTTCTGCCAAGACGAGTCCCTTTGAGGTACTTTATGGATGGAAGTGTAGAACACTGGTTACTTGGGATATCCTGGTGAATAGACTCATGTTAGGGCCTGATTTATTAAAGTACTTGGAACACTTGGTTACCAAGTTCCCAGTGAACCTTAAATAATCACAAGCCCACTAGAAAAGTTATGCAGATAAAAAAAGAAAAGATAAATATTATCAAATAGGTGACCATATCTACTTGAAAGTGAAAGAGAAATGGAGCTCATTGAGCTTGGGTAGGTGCGGTAAGTTAGCACCTAGGTTTTGTGGACCTTTTGAAATACTAACCAAGAGAGGTCCAATGGCATATGAACTAGCATTACCCATGCACATAAGAGTCCATAATTGTTTCCATGCATCATTATTAAAGAAATATGTTTATGATACTAAACATGTGGTTGATTGGTCCTTATTATAGGTGGAACATGAAGGGAAGTTTTCCCCTGAACCTCTTCATATATTGGACAAGAGGGACGTGCAACTCAAGAAGTTCACCGTATTCCAGTTGAAAGTGCAATGGAAGAAATCTGAAGCCAATGAGGCTACTTGGGAGAATGAAGCCAACATGAGAAAGGCTTACCTTGCCTTGTTTTAGGATTTCGTTCTGAGTCCCTAGAACACTAACACTTATAGGCATGAGCTTGTTGATTATGATGTTATCTTGATGTTCTATTTTACTGGCATAGATCCAAATCCCAGGCTCTATCAAGCACCGAGAGGGATCAAATATTTGGAGGTGCAGACCTCTTCTTAAGTATTGCACTCAACTATCAACTTTAATGTGATTCAGACCAAAAGGCACATTTTTTTATTTAAGGTCCATAAATAATATTTTTATTATTAATATTTAATACTATTTATGGCTGCATATAATATTTTTTATTTTGTTAGGAAAAAACATTAAAACATATCCCCCATACATAGTTTTAAAACCATGTGCAAGGCCCTCCTAAAATCATGGGTTGTTTAGGAGGCCTTGCACATGGTATTAAAACCATTTGCAACTACCTCCTAAACCATGTACACCAAAACCATGGGCTATTTAGGAGGCCTTGCACATGGCTTTAAAACCATTTGTAAGGCCCTCCTAAACCATGTACAATAAAACCATGGGTTTTTAAGAGGCCTTGCACATGGTTTTAAAACCATGTGCAAGACCAACAATTTTTTTGCCGATAATTCAATTTTTTATTTTTATTATTTTTTATTATTTTGTTAAGTAGAAACATTACAACATCTCCCCTATATTATCTTGTTTTATGGCAGATAATTAAATTTTTTATTTATTTTTTATTATTTTGTTAGGTAGGAACATTACAACATCTCACCCATATTAGATTGTTTTTGTGGCTGACATTTATTTTGGAAGATAATTAAAAGTTTTGTTTTTTATAGCCGACATCTATGTAACGTTACGTAACATTACAATGTTACGTAACATTACAATGTTACGTAACGTTACAACGTTACATAACGTTACAAGATCTCCCCCATACTGGGCTGTAGAGCGCCTCTCGGCGCAAATATACTGGGTTGAAGACCCCACTACATATTAATATGATGATTTGTTTTATATATTGGACATAACCCAATTGTTGATGATATATATATACATATGCTTGTTTTTTGTTGGGCATGGACCCTGAAGCGCATGATTGATGATATGTTTTGTGTTGAGCGAGGAGCTCTACAGCACATGACTAATTGATGTTTGTGTTGAGCAAGAATCTATGGAGAACACGAAAAGATAATTTGAAAGTGTTGGGAGTAAGCCCTGGATCTTTTCATGTTGATGCTGAGCATAAGCTCTGGAACATTGGATCCTTGGGAACTGTATCCCTATGTGTATCATACAATTACATTCTAGCATTAGTGTTGAGCAAAGAGCTCTGGAATTGCATTAAGTTTGTAACTCCCTATTTTCAGCATTGAGTATGGGCTCTAGTAAGCACTAGGAGTTATTGAAAAGAATTAATGATTCCCGAGTGAAAATGACTCAAGAAAAATATTGATCTCATTTGACTTATTTATAAGTGATTAAATGAAAATTCAAATTTTTCTATACTCATCAAATACTGAGGAACTACCATGTTATACAAGGGAATTCAACATGCAAGGATGTTTAGAGTTTCCTAGCCTAGTAGACCTAACCATCTACCTGATGACCCTAATGAAGAAAGTGTCATAAGTCTAGAGATCATAATATATGATGCCCAAAGACAAATGTTAACAAATGTTATATTATTATGTATTTTATACATGGTATGTATAAAGAATAAATATAGTAATAGTATTAATAATGTAAGAAAGAAGTAAAAGCTCTATCCATTATTATTTATTACAAAATAATAATAAATAGTATAATACCTAAAAAATTGTAAATAGGAACTAGTTAAAAGTTCCTAAGTTAAATTATTAAAAATAACCAAATTAAATAAAAGTGGTCAAATCAAGAAATCAATAATACTTGATTTAACTGCCCCTTTGACTAAAAAATCTATCTACAAAGTCCCAACCCAAAGAGAGGCTTGGGGATATCATATATATTTTCAAGTCATTGTTCTACCTAATTATTCTCAAGAAAGTTCTTGGAAAACATTTTCTTAGAAGGAAAGAGGAGAACTGATCCAGACATGATATACGAGTTAGAGAAACCCTACCTTACATGTTTGAACTAGCTCAGGGGGATCCGGATTGAAACCAGGAACGATTCTGGGACATGGTTGTGTCGAACGTGGTAGTTCCCAAGTGATTCGGTCATCTAATACAAAGGTAATATCTACCTATGAATTGTTAATGCTGGTTAATTGAGTGTCCAAGTTTCAGCCTTTAAAGGACGTTCAATTTTCAAGTATGAGGTTCTGGACTACCTATTTCATTTTGTAGATTAACTGCTGGCTAGGTTATGTAGGGGTTTATGTTATATTTTCTAACTATAGATGTTTTTGTTTTCCATGTCAAAATTCTTTTAAGGGTTTACATTTTTGAAATTATAAACCCTAGGCTATAATTTATTTGCTATGCTATATTTATCCAAGGTTTTGTTCATTTATCTTACCTCTCTAACTTAATTCCTGTTTAAATACTTATCAAGGGTTTTTCACTTTTAATTTTTACTTCTATCTTATCTTTGCTGCTTAAATTGTGTTTTCCTACAAACTAGGTATTGTTTTCAGATTAATTACATAGTTGTTCATTGGCCTATATACTATATTGATGGATTTCATATTATCAGCAGAGGCATGCTATAATTAGAAATACTAGGGTAGATTTAGGTTTCAGATCTAGAATATTTATACAACGCAGTAAATCTATTAAATAGAATGTATTATATATATATATATATATTAACATGTATGAAATAGAAATATAATTCTAAACTATCAACACTATGATTACATCTAAGAATAAATTACAAACATCATATACTAGAGATAAGATAAGAAATAGAAAAGAATTTTTAGGTCTGTGTAAATAAAGTTATGCCAATAACCAAATCCTTCCCATTAAAACAAATATTATCATAATCAATTAAACTACCAAGTATCAAGAACATCCATTGGTCCATGATCTATTTCTTTTCCTGATAACTATATCTACCAAAGCATGCACAGTAGTGTCTATTAACATCATCCTAAACTCTTGCGTAAATAATAAACCAATCCTTCTAAACTTTATAATCTACATAGTAAAAATCATATTGCATAAATTTCAAAGCCCAACATAATAAAACCACAATATTATTACATACACAATAATCAAATAAAAACCATGTAATTACATCGAGGTCACACGATCGAATCCGATGGACACTCAAATGCCCAAATTGCATTGATATAAATAAAACCTCTTTACAATAAACGAGATAGGATCAAATCCTGTAGGGTCTCTTTACTTCCTACAAGCCACATTGTAATATTTACACGTAGGTTGTAAATAAAATTAAATTCTTTATATAGAGGTCATAAGACCCTTTACAATTTTTATACGTTGTAATCCATGCCCACGACCCCATAAATAACCACACAGTCAACTAAATTAACCTTTCAAATGCTTAAAACCCTGTCAACGAAACAACCTATAGCAAAGATTGTCAACGTAGGGTGTACACCCACACTCTGTAATACATTTCCATTTACACATTATAAAAACAAATTGTTAAATATAAATCTAGTTCGTTATCGCACCCATAATGCAGAGTTCCAATGCCATTTACGGCGATGCCCCAAATCCATAATGCTGTCACATAAGTCATCTATAAATCATGATCTTACAACACATGCCGCATAAATAAACTCATACTGATAACCAAGATAAACATTATCATTCTTTTTAAACAAATATTATCATAAATTGATTAACATTCCAAGTATCGAGACCATATATATGGTCGACGATTTTGATAAATTTATATTAGCTACATCTACAAAGCATAAGCAATAATGTTACTGTCAACATTATAAATCCAATTCATAAATAATAATTCAAACCATCTAATATTACAATCCACATAACAGATATCGCATGCCATAAAATACAATGTCCACTGTAATAAAACCATAAGTTATCAAATACACAATAATGATTTAAGAACCCAAGTTGATTGTACAACTACAACAAAACCCAGTGGTTAGCGTCTCTTTTAGCTTCCTTTTTAGCATCCTCTGTCAATTTTAGTGTATTTTTCATCATTTTTTTGACAAAGAGGATGCTTTTCCATGGGATTGCGCTTTTAATGGCATTATTTGTGTCCCTTTTTAAACATTGGCACTATTTTGGATGCTAATTAGCATCCCAATTAATGTCCCAATTAACGTCCCAATTATCGTCTCAATTAGCGTCCCAATTAGCATCCCAATTAGCATCCCAATTAGCGTCCCTTTTTAAAAGTGGGTTCTATTTTGGAGGCTAATTAACATCCCAATTAACGTCCCAATTAGCTTCCCAATTAGCATCACAATTATCATCCCAATTAACATCCCAATTAATGTCCAAAAAAGCATCCTATATAATTCCAAAAATAGCCTCCAAAAAAACGTCATGAATATCATAACACCATATACTAATCTAGGTTTAGAGACAAGAATTGCACCATGAATTTCAGCAGGAAAAACATCCAACATAGCGCCAAGTATAGAGCTAAGAATTGAACCTAGAAAACATCCAACATAGTGTCAGGTATAGCACCTGGAATAATGCCAGAAATTTCGAAAGGAACCACGCAAGGAATTGCACTACGTTTAGAGCTAGGAATTTTGTTCTGAAAACATCCGACATAATGTCAGATATATCAATGTTAATGCCATTGATCATTATTCATGTGATAGTACTTTTTTATCTTGATTTATCATAGTGGAACCGAAATTATTGTAATCATGGCACTTTTGGATCTTGATTAATCCTAATAAGGGGTAAATTACCTCAATGCCACCTAAATTGCTCTAATGGCATTTGAGTGTCCCCAACAACATTTGATAGAAACTAATTTCATCTTATTGACCCTAAAAACATGACTATGATGCATTACGATAATTATAATGGAGCGTATGGATATGATTTGATAAGTATAAGACTATATCATCCATTCTTGTGAGGTAGTCGGCTCCTTACTCATTATTATCGCACTTTTATTAATGATGACTAAGATGGAGACAATGATGTTGATTTATTGTATGATGATGATGGCGATGTGGATGTCAACGATTATTATGCATGATTTAGCACATTTGGATCCTAATTGATTCTAATGGAACCTAAATGTCTATAACAACATCTAAATCACCCTAATATCATTGAAATGATTGTAACAACATATATAAATTACTTTAACAATTACATGACATGAATCCTAATGGCGATGAGTGATTAAGAACACTAATGGCATAAGAGTGACCATAATGACAACGATGATGATGATTTTGTTGAAGATATATTTAATGCTGCTGATGATGATGATAATGAGGATGATGATCTGAATGTACTTAATGCTGATAAGGATGATGATCTTAATGATAGGGAGGATGATGTAATTAATGTCGGCCATGTCATATGTATTTAACAAATTCACAAATGTCATAGGAATTTAACAAAATAAAAATTTCCATTATGTTGGTTTTTAATTTCATAAAATATATCTTAAACTAGATTTAATGGAAGAAAGTTAGGTCTAGAAAAATGTTTAATTTGGTTTTTCTATTTGTAAAATATTTGAGTGTATTGTTTTTCAATATTTATTTTGAGTGTTATTGTATTTTAATATTTATTTTTAAGAATTAATATTTGACAAATATTTTATTCAAATAAATTATATTCCAGGTTTAATACTTCCTAATGAAACTCCTCTCATCAAAATGGGAGCCGATTTCCTCTTGGAAAAAAAACTCTCATCGCTAAATGTTTGATGGAGCATATTTGTCATAAATTGTCTATCTCATCGCATCACATGTTCCATATCAGGAAACCTCGAAAAATAAGGGTTTAATTACCCATTGATTGTAATAGGTTCCAATATGGACAACCTCCAAAAATAAGGTTTTACTAGATTTTCCCCAATAATATTTTGAAATTGTATACGTCATTGTTGAAACAATTTACAGGGTAAAAAATAATTTGAGATTTGAGATTTTTACAATGATTTCAAGTGCTGTAGAAGTGGCCAGTCGCCCCTAACACACATCTCAGTTACAAGGTTCAACTAGGGAAAACTGTTTTCATATCCACACCAACATAGACCACTGGGATCCCTTCCCCATTCAAGACCTAATGCGACTGAACCATAAGGAAATTCAAATACCGATATCTCTTGCAGGTAGAAGAGGGCTAGGTTCAAGCTAAAATTTCATATGCATTCCTCCTAACCAATGAAACCCCTCACATTTGTGCAATCAAAGAACTTCTTGTGTTGCTACATATATGAGGACAAAGAAGTTTGTTACAATAGAGGAAATTGAGGTCATTCTTGTCTGTTTATGTGTCTCTAGATGAATGGGTCAAGGAACTAGATTATTTCCTCGATCTGAAAGAATCGAAGCTTTAGATGCTCTTACATACTATGAAGATAGTTTTAGAAATCAATGGAACTTGAAGGTTACCTAAAATTCCCAAGAATTGTGATTTCTATATTTTTTGTAAGTAAATTTTTTTCTATTAACAAAATACACAGACCCACAAAGAGGTGAAACTTGTTATAAGGGACTTTCATAATACCTTCCCATTTTCCCTAGAAGGGTCTTCATAGTTATTCATGACATTAACTCTTGGAATGAAGTTTTAGTTTCTATAGTAATTTAAACAAAAAATTTTTTCTTCTTCTTAAGATAACCTAGAGTCAAAAGGAAGAGACTTTTATATGTAATCTCTTGAAAAAGAAGCACAAAAATTGGAGAGATGAAATTTGACCAAAGCCTTCCAACGGATTCACCAAGTAGTCAAATAGCTTTTTACCTCTACCATTATTTTGCAGCCTTATGACCTTTTGTTCTTCATACTACCCCATCCTCACCCACCAATACTCTTCCTAATTAAACTACATTTACTTATTTTACACAACAATTTAAAACATTTATAAATCATAAAAAATAAATTAATTTAAATAATTCAATCATTTCTTATGATTATATGTTGAGATAATAGAACATACGATATATATATATGCTATTTGGGTGTGAAGCATCAATGAATATACATGTTGCAAATCATAAAATTTAGTTGGCTAGGTGTATCATTTCACATACATGCTAGGCTATAATGATCGGTGTGATACATTAATGCTAACCATATTACTAGAATTAACCATATCACTATGATGGCCTTATAATACATGTATAAGAATGTTGTACAATTGTACCTAATTCTATAGTTCATACCAACTATATTTATCCAAATCAACATGAAATTAAAAATATCGGTTTGATGAGTCCTTTTCTATAAGACTTAATTTCTTGCATGAATATCATGGACTCATGACAACTATAAACAACACTTGATGTCACGCAAACACAAATAATGACATGTAGCTAGGATAAAAAACTATGCAGAGGTCGATTTATGCATTGCTATAGAGAAGTGTCATTGGGCACATGATATGGACAAACAATGGTTATTAATAAATAAATAAAATCAATTGTTGGTTCAAGAATAGTCCTTAATTTGATGGGTGGCATTATCGTGATGTAATATCCCTCTTTCCTTCCAAATATTGTAGTTTCTCACCACATTTGTGCTCAACAATACCAAAATACATATAAAAATGACTTTTCTTTACATCCTCTTCCCTTTAATCCTCATCTCGTAGTCATAACTAAGGATTATTATGCATGCACATCCTCACCTTATAATACGAATTGTGTCAAGGCATAGAGACAACCATAAAATATTAAATGTGTCAAGATGCAAAGAGTAAGAGACAAGTATAAGTATTATATTAAATTTACCATATAAGTCTTTAATTAACAATATCAACTAACATTTGACATATTTATGATATTCTTATCAATCCTTACCAATGTGATTGCAAGGCATTCTTTGAAGGTGAAGTCCATAATTTTAGGTCTTCTTCCTCACTAGCATGCCTTTTGGTAAGACAATAAAGAGGGTAGTGGCATACATTGGCATGGAAAATAGTTTCAACATCAAGGTATATGCGTTATATGTTTTCATTAAATAACTTAAATTACTACAAGTGACTGTCGATTCACTGAATCATGGAATGGTACAAAACACAACAAATTTTAGAGCCATGAGCCCTTAATTACTCACACTTAGTACTTTCTCAAATATAGCCATTAATAAACTTCTTTTGGTATTTTCGTTCAATTTAAAAGACGGATTGTTGAGAATCAGACATGCAGTGTGTTGCAAGGATTCAATTGACTTACACTTGATTCAATTTCTGCTCCATTCCATACATGTATGCTTTCATGACAAGTGTCAAACAAATTTTTTTAATGCTCTGACCCCGATTATGCTAGCTTTGCTAACTTGCTTGGTATGTAGGATTTTTTTTTAGTGTTTTCTTAGTTATGTACTATTTCCTATTAGGTACCCATTCCTTATCATTCTTAGATCTCTCAAGCTTGGATTGCACTAGAATGCCTCAACATGGTTAGGACATAGTCTCAATAGTTTTTTTTTTTTATAATGAAGTGCTCCAACTTAAAAAAAAAATACAATAGAATAGCTGTTGTGTTAATGAAGTGTAATATTAATAATACACACATGACAACTTAATGCGTTCAAAACAAGTTTTTTTAAAAATAGATTATTTTTTCATTTAAATATTGAGTGCTCAATTATTAAAATTTATAAAAAATTGAAAAAACAATATTTTTTTTTTACATTTTTTGGTGAGAGATTTAGGTAAGCTATACTTATCAATTGAAATACATTACTTATATATGGGCTCCAATAATAAATGCATTTCCATTTGAAATTAAGATCCACCCTTCACATTTGATCACTAGTGAGTGGTGGGAGCACCACCATTTTAAATTAAAACCCACCCTTCAAATTTGATCACTGGTGCTGAGTGGTGGGAGCAGTATTGTGGAAATGAACTCAATTCCAAGTACCTTTAGGATTTGTTTAGAAAAATGATTTTTTTCATTGCGACAATCTTTCACCACCTTCAACTCTGATTGTTTTCCACTAGTGTCAGTGTTCAAAGTCAAACACACTACAATGCTAACATTTTTCATGCTAAAGCCCACCATCTCACAACACTCTGTAACGAGGGATGTTTGAAGTAGGATCTTCACATTTTAAATATCATAGAAAACCATGTCCACAATTCTCACACCTGTGTGTGTCTCTTACAGGGATGCAATAAGACAAAAGTCTCACCGGAGGCCAAATTAGTGCACATTCATATTAATCAGATGGGATTCATGGCAAGCATAGTTTTAGGCAATACCCTTGTCAATGCATATGTCAGGTGCGAAAATGTGGTGGATGCTCACATAGTTTTCTATCAAATGCCTGAGCGAAATGTCTGCTCGTGTACTGTCATGATTGCAGGTTATACAAAACATGGAGTTTATCCTACGGAGGGATTGGCATTCATTCACCAAATGCAAAGAACAGGCATCCAACCCAATCAATTCAATTTTGCTTCTGTTCCTCCAGCCTGTGCCAACCTGCCATCCCTTGTGCAGGGTCTTGAAATCCATCAACATATAATAAGATGTGGATATGAGTCCAATGTTTTTGTTATGAGTTCCCTCATAGACATGTATGCAAAATGCGGGTTTACAAATAAGGAACACGAAGTGTTTGACAAAATGCATCAAGGAGATATTGTATCCTTGACAGTAATGGCTGCAGGGTACGCACATAATGGGCTTGTTGATGAGTCCCTTAAACTGTTTAATGAAATTCCTCACAGAAACATGGTCTCATGGAATTCAATGATTGCAAGGTTTGCAGATAACGGCTTTGTAGACCAGGCCCTGGAACTGTTCAACAAAATGCCTCAACAAGATGTGGTTTCATGGAACTTGATTATTACAGGATTTTCCCATAAGGGCCATGCTGATGAAGTCTTAAAACTCTTTCAAAAAATGTTACAAATAAGCGTCGTCACGTGTAATGTGACGATTAAAGGTTTTTTACAGAATGGGATTGTTGATGAAGCCTCAAAACTGTTCAAAGAGATGCATTAATGTGACATGGCCTCATGGAGCTCGATGACTACTGGATTTGGATAGAATGGGCTTGTGTATGAAGATCATAAACTCTTTATGGAAATGCCTCAATGAGATGTAGACTCATGGAATGTGATGATCACATCGTTTGCACAGAATAGGCTTATAGGCGAATCCTTGATACTTTTCAACAAAATTCCTGTACGAGATGTTGTCTTATGGAATGCTATGATTGCAGGGTTTACACATACTGGGTATGTTGAACAGGCCCTCGACCTATTCCATGAAATGCCTCGACAAGATGTGGTTTCATGGAATACAATGATTTCTGTATTTTTGCAAAATGGGCATTGCGAGGAGGCTCTGCATCTTTTTCATCAAATGCAATTGCAGGTGTGGAACCAAACCCAAAAACCTTCACCACTATCCTCCCAACATGTGCCAACCTGGCAGCTCTAGAACTGGGTAAGGATATCTATCAAAAAATAATCAGAAGCGGATATCAGTTCGATGTGCTTTTGGTGAATGCCTTGATAGACATGTTTGCAAAATGTGGAAGCATAAATATGGCATGCAACACTCAGTTCCTCTAGAATTTGTATGTAAAGGTTGGTAGAAAATAAAATCATTTAGCTTATGTCCAATGGAAGTCAGCGATAGAGGCCTCTAATATTATTGTTTAACAATCTGTATCATACACCAAAAATTATGGTACATCCTTACATTTGTTTAGGTATGAATGCTTGTTCCTAGAGATACGTCAGTTATTCATATTAGTTAGATGTAAAAGGGTATGTCTCGATCATTGATATTGAGGAAATAACACATTTGGTTGGATGGTTTATTGGTCAAATATTAATCCTGTAAAGTTAATGCTTGATATCCAGGTGCATTAACACATGATTTATTGCCAATGGAGTTAAGTATGAAGGTTTGTTGATTTGTCTAAGCAATTTGATTATTTCATGGCATCCAGGAAAATTTTCTGAGGTACCTCTTGACAGGTAAATTTGATAAAACGTGTTTTGTTTAGGTTGAGAACATTGTTGCTTGCTTGTGTTTACAATCATTTCACTTTAGGAACTTAATTTGTTAACAGCTTTTTCATCTATTTCAACATGCATATGTGATGTAATCTTCATCTTCTTATAGAAGTTGCACTTTGATTAAATTCCTTCTTTTTACTTCCTTGAGGCTTACCATTTCTCTCCAATGCCATTTTTATGGCTATTCTCATACTTCAGTAAGACTATTATCATACTTTTGGTATTTCCTTTAGGAGTAACTTTACTAGGATAAACTAGATTAGGTTCTATATTATGCACCATTCTTTCTCAAATTTGATGGTTTTCCTGGTGGTACATCATTATCCAGGTTTTCAAAAAAGGGGTTTTCTTGAATAGTAGTCGGATCTAGACAAAGGCATAATAAAATTGTCCTAAGAGGTTAAGATACATAATTAAAGTTGTTTTTGAGAAGTTCTCTAGGAAATGGTCATCAAATTGTCAACATCGAAGGATTGTCACCAAAACCTGAACCCTCTCCCACGTTTCCAAACCCAAAACATTTGAGATATGGAAATTAGAATGGAGCTCTTCAAGAATGATTTAGAAACACTTCCCAACTGTTCCAAATAGCCCTGGCTCAACCCAGATGAATCCAACCATTCAAGGCCTAGCTAGCAAGAGTTACATAAGTCATCTTTTTATCAGCGACAACTTTGTTGATTTATGCATATTATTGTATTCCCCCAATTTCTAGAGACAAATTAATTCTTCTAAACTTCACATCACATCACATCAGCATGAAAAAATCCTTTGACAAGGAAATGATAGAATTTGATTAATTGAAACCTTTATATGTTTTGAGTTAACCATAGTACCTTTCTTTTTCTCAGCCACAGGTTTTTACATGTCCAAAGCATAAAATTGAGATCAATGCTAGTACTGATAAATTTTGATTCTAACATAAAGGCTGTTTAACTGAAGGAAAATTATGTGTTTTCATTTTTGTTGTTCTATGAGTATTCTATGAATAGAGAGATCATCTTAAACATGAAAATATGTGAAATTTTTCTCCAAATGTCTTCTAAGTTCTAACTAGACCAGACCCAGTTAGATATGATCAATTTAGTTCCTTTGTCGATCTTAGTATTTAGACCCAAGATACTCTAGATCTTCTTTACTATCTCTCATGGTCACAGGACCGATCTGACTCCACCTAGACCCATCCTGAAATAGGTTGGTTCAAACCAGACCTAGCTAGCCACATATGACAAGACTCAACCAAACTTGCCAATTCTCAGGCAAACTTGGCCAGGTCTAACAAGACAACCCAGGTCAGACAATGTCCCTATGTTTTAAAAGGCCAAAATGGCTATTTGCATTCACATTTTAATTTTTCTCGGAGTGGGTTTTGGAGTAGGGTTTTGCACTAGGGATTTGGCTTTTCACATAGTTGGCATTTTCCATAGGTTCTTTTACACTAGGGCATCATGAATTGAGCTAGCGCATAGCATAAAAAAACTACCTCTTCTAGGATAGGACTTATACCAAATTTATTAGCTAACTTAAGCTTTCGGGGGACCTTATGGATGACTGCTGCATATTTTCGGAGTTTATTTGAGCCTTAAGGGGACCTCAGGTATGACTTCTATAGATTTTCAAAGCCAATTTGAGCCTCGAGAAGAGATAGAGTATAATAATGGTGATGAGGCATCGGATTCATTATTATTAGAGGAATTCATTTAATTGGAACTTGGAGCATACTGCTGAGGCAGTGGAAGGGATAGGAAGTCCTTATGTTAGCCCTCAATACTAGGCTGATATCTGTCTTATGTCATGATTTCAGATTTAACATTAGCCAGTTTGTTGATGCTCATTGTGGTTCATAAATTCATATCATGGTCAATGGAAATTTTGACATATGATGTACTTAGTTATACAATTTTTGGATTTCAAATGTGTTATTTTTGCATAATATTAAGTATAATCTTTCATATCTAATTTTGAAAATAATATATATTTTTAGTATTTTTCTATTCATCAAGTCATTGCTGGATCCACCCTAGAGACTTTGCTGAATCACAAGTAGTGTGACGCTTTGGCCAAACAAGACTTGTGCCAAGTCGATTGTAGTGATTTTTCTATCTCTATTGACTACTTCCATTTGCATCTGCAAATGATAGAACTATCTATGTGAATTCTTACAGTAGATCTAAATATTGCAGTTTTGACATAAAAAGTTACAAATATAGGATAAGGTAGCTAATTGGTTTAGTATAAAAAATAAATCAATGTTTCTTGAAGTTGGTCTTAAGCTCCTTTATGAACTAGGAAATTTTTGAACTCCATCTATAAATAGAAAAAACTCTTTGGGTCAAGCTAGATTAATTTTTGCTCGAAACATAAATAATGATATATCTAAACTAAGGTAGACTAATTAACTGTGGCAACTGAACCAAGGATAATTTCTTAGGGTTCCATCAGTCCATAAATCAATAGTAGACCATAGATAAGGAAAATAGAAGATAGAGAGAGGGCCACAAAAAGATAAATGATAAAACGCATTCAATGATAGAGTGGAAGAAGAGAGAAATAGGAAGGAAAGAACATATTACCACACAAAGAGGCACAAAGTAACTCTCAGAAATTAAAGATGAGATTAACCCTGCAACACCATTAACTATTCCTACATGTGTCACTTCTGGTATTTTGAAGTCTTTGTTTGATTTCAGAACAGTTGATTTTGATACCTCCATGGATGTCAAGAAAATCCCTCTACTTGGTATAGCCCTTACTACTAATGTTCCAAAACCTTGAAAAAGACCAGAGACCCCATCTACTTTTACAATATGCTTGCACACTGCTAGACCATTCATATGGGCTAACTCAGCTCCTGCCACTTGAATTTGTGTCTTGACAACTTATATAGGGTGCAAGATAGATGACACAACCGAAGAGAGAACTGCTCCCTAAAGATGGAATTTTGTCTTATCCAGTGTGCAGTCCATGTCAATTGATGTTAAATATAATAACAATGATAAATATTTAACTAATCAATATAATATATGGAAGGGCATATCCAAGGATAGATCTATAAAATTCCATTTCAGCACTTGAATTAAATGATGCACTAAAACTATGTAACGAACTAAGTAGAAAATCAAACTTAAGTCAAGGTTTCAAGCACCCTTCAAGGCTAGAAAACATAAAATACCAATACTTCCAAACAAGCAGAAAAAAAAAGTGGATAAAAGTTCTGAGTGTTGCTGCATGAATGCTTTGCAATCTGCAACCATGTGCATAGCTACAGACACCCCTTCTGACGATAGTGGAATAATTGAAAGACTCAAGAACCTCATAAGGGATTCAATGCCCTTTTTCTAAACAAATATTCTACAAGTTTCAGGATTTTCCATTGCTCGATGCATAAACACCATGGCATGTGAAGTGCATAATTATAGAAAGAGTTCATTATTCATATTTTCAGCAGACAATCCACTAGTTCCAACACCTTCATTATGCTTCTCTTTAGAATCAATATCCATAGGAACAAGACTATCCAACTTGTCTTTGGCTTCTAACCCCATGTCTCTCACTGAAGCAACTTTCTCAAGAATTGCAATGATAACATCTACACCAGGTCCCCTCAGATAAGGGACATGGAGCATCAGCTCTTCCATCAAATTACCCAAATGAGGAACCCTTTCATTCAATGCTATCAAATGCTTGCTTGATGTGAAGACATGTACAAGAAACTGCAAAGCATTTCTTTCAGACACTGCTTGCAATCCTATATTGTTGAGACATACTGCATCAAGGCCACTAGGGATGCAGCAAAGTGCTTTTGAGGAAGGGAGAAGTAAATATTCTGATATAGCATCCAAGAAGGAAGTTGTAAGACCTGCTACATACAGTATTGAGGAACAAGTTTGATATTTATGAATGAGTTCACTCATAAGTGTTACAGCTGAAGAGAAGATGTCACCACCAAACTTATGGGAATGACATAATGTTAATTATAGGCTTGATGACAAGGTACTCTCCTCCGAGCCTACAGGCCTTGATGTGACATACGTTGTTGATCCCAGTTCCTTGAGTAAGGCCTTGATAAGACACCTACGAGAATATGGAATTTGGAATTTATCATCATCATATGTTGAAGATGCAATACTGTTTTTTGCTGACAACTCCACAACACTTGTAACCTCAAATTGTAGTCTCTTAATAGTACTGTATAAACCTTCGAGGATGTCAAGAAAAGACCTCTTCCTGGTATAGTTCCTACTACTAATGTTCCAAAACCTCGAAAAATACCAGAGACCCCATATGATTTTACTGTATGCTTGCACATTGCTAGACCCTTCATATGGGCTAACTCACCTCTAGCCACTTGAATTTGTGTCTTGACAACTGATATAGGGTGCAAGATAGATGACACAGAAGAAAAGAGAATTTCTCCCTTAAGATGGAATTTTTGTCTTATCTAGTCTCCAGTCCATGTCAATTGATGTTAAATATAATAAAAATGATAAATATTAAACTGATCAATATAATATATGGAAGGGCATCTCCAAGGATAGATCTATAAAATTCCATTTTAGCACTTGAATTAAATTATGCACTAAAACTATGTAATGAACTAAGTAGAAAGTCAAACTTAACTAAAGGTTTCAAGCACCTTTCAAGGCTAGAAAACACAAACTACCATTACTTTCAAACAAGCACAAATAGAAAAAGTGAATAAAAGTTCTGAATGTTGATGCATGAATGCTTTGCAAACTGGAACCATGTGCATAGCTACAGACATCCCTTATGACAATAACGGAATAATTGAAAGAGCCAAGAACCTCATAAGGGATTCAATGCCCTTTTTCTCAAGAAATATTCTACAAGTTTTAGGATTTTCCATTGCTCGATGCACAAACACCATGGCATGTGAAATGCATAATTGTAGAAAGCGTTCATTGGTCACATTTTCAATAGATAGTCAACTAGTTCCAACACCTTCGTTATGCTTCTCTTCAGAATTAGTATCCATAGGAACATGACTATCCAACTTTTCTTTGGATTCTAACCCCATGTCTCCCATTGAATAAAATTTCTCAAGAATTGCAATGATAAAATCTACACTAGGTCCCCTCAAGAATTTCAATGATAACATCTACACTAGGTCCCCTCAATTATAACTAGCATGCATAGGTTTGACCATAGAGATGCTTACAATGTGCCCAGAATAATTGAGGATGTTTTTGGTTTCCTAGAGATGAGGTATCATTGCTATTTGAAGGCTTAAAAAGGTCCTGAATACGTAGTCTTTGGATTTCGTTGTTCATCGCGCTCCTTAAATTGAACATAAATGCTGCATATACAAGAGACTAATAAATTGACAAGAATCTCTTTGTATCACCAAGAAATCACCCTGATCTAAGAGTATCACTGAATTGCTACAAGTTTTTTATTACTCCAATTTGTGGCTTTCTAGAAAAACAAATTACCTTGATTACAAAAAGACAAATTGACTATGACTGTGTGGATAACCAGGAACTGCAACAATTTTGTACTAAGTGTACCAATTTTTGCTCACATAGAGCCTTTTTTGGATCATGATTCTCTCCTTTAGCTGAATCTAGGTTTTTGTTGAACAGAACATGGTCATCTTTTTTAAAGAATGGATTGGTTTATTGAGTATTTATAGGACTTGTCAAGCCTTAGATACATCATGTGTCTGCTTCTAAAAAGCCACGTGGATTATCCTATTGTACTACCACATGTGAAGATTTGTTTTCTATTATAGCTGAGGCATTTAGGGCTAGTCGGGCCCTAAACCATATCATCTATCCACTTTTAGAACAAACTATGGAATATTTTTCTGTAGTTCTGCACTGGTGCACATTGCAAGGGACCTGAGCTACATAGATTGATAGTTTTAATGTAAAACAAAAATTCCAATCAAGGGATATGCATTTGTAGTCTTAAGACTTGAGAATTGAAAATATTATGGCCTTCACATAGATGATAACCATAAGCTGAAGAGGCCCTACAATACATGACACTAAAACCATTCATGATGTTAGTAAAGGAATAAGGGAAAATGCTCACATCACTACGATATTTAAACCTGAAATCCAACTTTCAGATTGGAAAATCTTTTGTTGCAGGTGAGTGAGGAGTTATACATACATCCATCAATTTGGGAAAATATACTAGCACTGTGTGAGGTAGGAATTACCTGCCAAGCAATGTAGCTATGTGGTGGAATATGTCCATCTTTCCACGGATCATAGAGTTTTACCCAGATCAAAAGTATTGCATAGATTGTAGAAAATGCCATAGTATGTGGACAAGTAGACAGAATTTATAAACATAGATTTTGTAATCTCTACTATGCGTTTTAGAATTTTTTTTACAACACATTAAGATCGACAACTTACATCGCCCTTTAAGCTAGATTATGATCATTTGTATTAGTTAAAGTACAGATCAGAAGTTGAACTCAGAGGAATTTTGGGATGTGATGTGCTATGGAACTATGTAAACCAAATCCTGACATGAACTAGTCCACAACATAGGTATTCTCATTCCTTATATTTCATGGATAATTTTTCAAATCCAATTGTTGGAAACTGCTTTGCATACTCCTCAACTAAATGTCGAAGTTTTCTTATCTCATCCTATATGGCTAGGATGTTTTCGATGGTGGCCTTGAAGTCCTTTAGTTTTGTACCACCTGAGTTTAGAAATGACATATATTTCAGAGTTTGTTTTAATTTGATCATGTACCAAATGAATAAAAAATGGCTTAATACTAGTTGTCTAGTTTTTTAGTTAAATACTACGTTTTGTCTAGTTGTCTAGTTATATTGTTGAAATCTTCTTCAAATTTGTCTAGTTGCATGGCACATGTCAATTAATCGTTTGCGTTAAAGATCCTAAATTTACAGTTCATTTTTGGCAAGAGTTGTTTTCAAGCTATAATTTGGAAGGAACATCCTTCAAAATGAGTACAACTTTCCATCTATATATAGATGGCCAAAGTCAGGTGCTGAATTGATTCCTTAAATTGTATTTATGCACATATGATAGGTATAAGCAATCCAAGTGGTTAGAGTGGATACATCTCTATAATGTCCCAATAAAAATGTTAATTGTTCCCTTGGTTGAATTTGGGAATTTTTTTTGTCACAACCTTCTTCTCCTATAATTCCTTACAATCGTACTAATTGACTGATGTAGGTTTTCCTTCTCCAATATTGGGCTTTCAGACTTTCTGTGCGAGAGATTTGCTAGCCAACTGCAATCTTCCTTGATTCTTTGTCAAACACTTTAAATGGAAACTGTTGTAGGTTTAGTGTGACTGTTTGAACCATATAACACATATTTCATTAAATTTGTAATTATTTAGTGGATCTAGAATTTAGAACTTTCGCTAGATTGAGTTCTTTCAAGATGAGGAAAGTCATAGACTTTGAATCCTTACATAATGTCTAGTAATATTATTTATAGTTTGTATTTAATGCTAAGTTGATTAAATTATTTTATGACATAATACCAACAATGTATTTGTTACTACAACAATTATAAATATTGTCGTAGTAATTATTTGTGTCTTTCTTGAGTATTTTGTTTTATTTTTGGAAGTTCGCACCACTTATAATCAATACAGGAAAATATTTTATGACTTTAAAGTCTAAGTTTTAACCTTGTAATGATTAAAATAAATTATGAATTCAAATAGCAACATAATTTATTATTATTGTTGTCGGTAGTGGTAGTGGTAGTGTATTAAAAACTAAGTTGATGAATGTCTACTTTATGAATTTTAGATTAACGTGAGAAATTTCCTACCTATAAAATTATTTAATGATATTGATGTTAGTAAAGCCTCCCTTATTTATTAATATTATTTATTTTAACAATCAAAATTAATTATGAACTAGAATAGCATTAGTGCAGTA
>LPNX010619554.1:0-12265 GCA_001517045.1 Pseudotsuga menziesii
CTTTTATCCTTGATCACTTTTGCAAAATGCCTAAGCATGAGGGTGATATTGGTCTCTCAACTATTTGTATATAAATAATTATTCTTTAGGAAAATAAATGGTTGCACATCATGAAGGTGATTTCCATTGAAAATGGGTCTCCTTGATCACAATATTCTTCATTGGGAAAAAAGATTAGAACATGCCATCTGGGCGATTTTCCTTGAAAATATATCCTTGATTACGCAATTCTTCATTGTAACCACATTGGCATGACAAATGGATATTTAAAATTTGTGACATAATTGGGTCTCCTCAAAAATTGATTCATTAGTATTCCATGCTTAAAAATACTTGGGAGGCCTATAAGCATGCAAATAACATATGTATTTAAAAAATAAGAAATTTTATAAATTTTATAAAAAATATAAATATATACTCGCAAGGGTTATCTTGATTGGTTCAACTCTTCCCTATATGATGTAACGCCCAGAAAGGTCATGAGACTCTTCATTCCCATCAATTCCTATGTGGTTACCAACCAGTGTTGTAAGTGGTAGTTAATATTGTCCTCCACTGGAATAAATTGAGGAAGAGTTGGGGAGGAGGTGCAGGGGGGTATGTATGGTGGTGGTAAGGTAATAAATTCCCTATTTTGCACACTTATGTGGAGGAGGGTGAGGGGAATTCATTTATTTGGAATAAAAGAATAACAAATACAAAGATTATCATTTACTCCATTTATATTATTAATAAATGTTATCATTTGTTTTGTTGATCATTATTAATCGTATAACCAAATATTATTTATTTATTTTCTACTTTGAGTAGGGATTATAAATAATGTTTCTTCAATCTCTATTTGTTTTAATCTCAATACTCATTTTTGACATCTTATGTAAAATCACTACTACAATGTGAGGCTATAGAATCATTGATTTGTGTTTCTATAGCTCTCACACCCTTTGATAAGTTTCTTTTTTTGCTAACATGCAATGGTTTTTAGCATTAAATTTTTTCCTTGAGGTTTTGTTATATTATCATTGTATCTACTATTCTCAAAATGTAAAATAAATTGTTCTTTTTTATGTGTTGTGCTTGCATCATGTTCCATCATTATTTCATCATTAGGCCATCATTCATGCATCCATCCAATCAATCATTATATCATGTTGTTTGCATCTATTATTGTGTTGACAAAATGTGATGCCCCATCCCTCAATCCAACTAATAGGAGGGGACATGAACTGATATAGACTTCCAACTTTTTCCCCAATAACCATAATTACGAATTTCATAACACTAAAAATGTGTGTGGAGGTTTAGCATCAAAATACACAACAGAAATCAATATCTACACACACATATAACATGAATATGCAAGCTTAATCACTACAGGCATATAAATAAATATCATTGCATATCCTAAACAAAATAATACTTATATTTAACAAAAGAGATAAAAAAAACTGGCTATGTAAGAGCGATTTTCCACTCAACTGTAGGTACTCTGTCCAACATATACTCTTGTTGATCTCATATGACACCCCCAAGATGGGATATGAGGCCACAAGGGCGAAGGAAACACCTACATGATTATCTCTCTTATCCCCCAACCCCTTCTACTTACCTTGCTTAGAGAAAACTCATACAGATATATCACTCATCCATCACAACATGGAACTCTTCCCATCTTCCCCACACAGCACAAGGAAGGCATTACCCTTCATTGATCCACAGTTCCATGAGGGAATCAAGCCCTTACAGTGCTTACCAATGTGTGAAGTAAGAGCCTAATTTGTTGTATGTTGTTTGAGAAACTCATGTAGTGTTAACTATGGCTTCTCAAGCATTCACGGCTTGCAAAAATATATGGGTAAAGGTTCTGAGATTTCCCAACCTCTGTTCTCTCTTGAAAGCATCAATATTCCCTTTCCAAAATTCATTTTTGTGTCTAAATTCGAATTTCTGGGTTCCACACTGTCTCATATAAATGGTCGTCCACAACAGTGGGAAAAAAATCTATGTAGTGTAGGAACATGCATGAGAGAATGATGAAAAGTTGTTGACTCCAAGGGATATGATATGATGGTGAATACAAATGACATAGATTCTAACCATAGAAGAAAATTATTACTGAAAACTGACATAACTGTCACCACCCCATGCTTCAATAACTATATGAAGTGACTTTCCCCACCAACCTTACACATGCATTCAATGATTGGGTTAATAGTCAAGAATGAATTCATTGGCTAATTTAAAGCACATGTTTTATTTTGGATGAATTATAAGGTCGTCACTTGGAAACATAGGATTTATTTTCCCCATAGGCCCCTCTTCCTCTTCCCCTCTATTGGAATCTTATCTCCTCTAATGGAATCATATCCCCTCTAGTGCTCTTTACACAACCATCTTGGACCATTTTATTTATTTCCAACATAATATTTACATGCATTTTGAATTGGCATGATAAGACATCCATAGGGTCCAAATAAATATATATACATCATACCCGCCTATCCATTCACTAGTCGGGCCTTGGCCTTGACCTTCACACTAGGAATCCATATTAGCATATTTACATCATTTACATGATTTTTATTAAATACATTCCAAGTCAAAATTGGGGGTATTACAATCTCCCCCTTGTAATAACATCGTCCTCGGTGTTTGCTCAAAATAAGAACAAAAATGGGTATTCCTCTTTCATGGAATCCTCCAACTCCCACGTAGCCTCATCGAGTCCGAAGTGCTTCCATTGCATCTTTACATGTATGATGGCTCGGTTCCTTAGCAATGTTACCTTCTTGTCTAGTATGCATAGTGGCTCGGTTTGGAACTCTCCCTTGGGTTCCACCTGAATCACATTGTTAGGATCATGTACATATTTCTTAAGCAAAGAAACATGAAAAACATTATCACTCTAGTATTAGTAGGAAATGCAATTCTCTATGCAATTGGCCCTGTTCTTTCAAGCACTTCAAATGGCCCACAATATCTTGGTGAAAGCTTGGAACAACTTCCAATATTCAAGGAACTCTTCCTTTCCCTCACTCTAAGGTAAACATGATCCCCAACACTAAATTATCTATGCATCCTATTCTTATATGCATAGCTTTTCTATCTATATTGGGTCGCCTTTAAATTTTGCCTAATTTTTGCAACCTCTTGTTTCATTTATTTAATCAATTATGGTCCAAATACAATTATGTTTACTGGATTGTCCCATGTAACTGGTGTTCTACATTTTCTTCCATACAAAGCCTCAAATGGACTCGTGCCTAACAAAGACTGCTACCCAGTGTTATATGCAAATTATACCAAGTGTAAATAATATTCCCACTTTGATTGATTTGTCCATCACATACATGTGAATCATGTCCTCAAGAATTTGATTCACTCCTTCTGATTGCCCATCTGTTTGTGGATGGTAGGCAGTGCTAAAATTCACCTGTGTACCCCATTCTGCAAAAGGAACTTTCCAAAAATTGGAAGTAAATTTTGTCTCTGTATGAAATGATTACCTTTGGAAATCCATGCAATCTAAAAATTTCCCTAATAAAAAAATCTTTGCAATGGCATCTTCTTTATATGTAGATTTGACTGGTATAAAGTGTGCTGAGTTTGACAATTTATCCACCACAACCATGATGGAACCATGCTGCTTCACAGACATTAGACAAATGTAATAAAATCCATGGAAATCATTTCTTGTTTCCATTCCAGAATTGGAAAAGGGTGCAACAAACTTGTTGGGTGTTGATGCTTAACTTTTACTTTCTAGCATTTCATACATGTAGAAATATACTCGACAATGTCTCTTTTCATTTTTGGCAAAAAATATTGCTTCTTGGATGTAGAAATTGTTTTATGATATCCTGGGTGAGCAGAATATGGAATTTTATGGATTTCATCCATACCAATTTTCCTCAAATCCACCACATTTGGAATATAAATTCTATTTTTATAAACAAAAAGTCCATCCTCTTCCAAATGATAACCTTCATAAATATTTTCTAAATTATGTTGTTGTAATTTACCTTTTAATTGCACATATAATTCATATTTAGTAAGAGAAATAACATTTTTTTTGCCTTAAATCTGATTGGCAAAAACTAATGGCTGTCACATGCATATCTTGCACCTTTTTGCTGAGTGCATCAACCTCTTTATTTTCCTTTTTATTTTATGTGTTTAATTTTAAAATCAAACTCATGTAAAATCTCCAACCATTTAGATTTCTTGGAATCTAATGTTGGCTTCTCAATTAGATATTTCATACCATAGTGGTATGTTCTTAATTAAAATTTTATGCCCATTAAGTAGTGTCTCCACATTTTCAAAGCATGTATTATGGTTGTAAGTTCCAAGTCATGGGTAGAATAATTATTTTCATGCTCCTTTAGTTTCCTAGATTCATAACATACCACATAATTGCCTTTCATAAGTACTCCTCCAAGTCCCTGTTTGAATGCATATGTACACACCACAAAGTCCTTTATTCGGTCTGCAATTTTCAGAATTAAATCACTTGTGAGAAGCTTATTCAACAACTAGAAGCTTTCTTCACATTTATGTGTCCATTCAAATTTGATTCCCTTTTTTTGAAAATAGGTGATAGGGTGTCAAACCTTGGAGAATACTTTAATGAACCTCCTATAATAACCGACAAGACCCATAAAATATATCACGTCTGTTACATTATTTGGAGTTGGAAAATTCATAATGGATTCAATATTTTTTGGATCAACTGATACTCCCTCCTCTGAGATAACGTGATGCAAAAAATGAATCTTGTTTTGGTAAAATTCACATTTACGTAACTTTGCATACAACTTATGCTCTCTTAGCAATTGTGAATCCATTCTCAAATGTTCTGCATGTTCCTCTTCATTCTTATAGTAAACACGAATGACATCAAGAAATACAAGAACAAACTTGTCTAAATACCCACTGAAAAGACTATTCATGGGACATATAAATGTAGTTGGTGCATTAATGAGACCAAATGGCACCACTACAAATTTGTAGTGTCCATACCTTGTTCTAAAGGTTGTCTTGTGAATGTCTTCTTCCTTTATTCTCACTTGATGGTATGCAGATAATCAATTCGAGAAAACAGGTACTTTTTTTTCACTGTCACTTTATTCAGTTGTTTGTAAAACCCGAGTGTTCCATCTTTCTTTTTCACAACTAGTACCAATTCTCCCCATGGGGACACACTTGGCCTTATATACTTCTTTTCTAATAATTCTTGCAATTGAATTTTAAGCTCCAACAAATTTGGTGTACTCATCTTGTAAGGTGTCTTAGACACTGGTGCTGCTCCCAGAACAAGATCAATTGTGAAATCAATGTCCCTCTTTGGAGGAAGTCCTGGCACTTCTTCAGGTAACACTTCCTTGAATTCTTGTAGCACATGATGGGCCTCTAATTTGGGAATTTCATTCTTTTTTTTATCCAAAACATGGGCTGCATATAGTTAGCAACCTTTTCTACATAATTTCTTCAACTGCATGGTTGAAATATGCCTAACAGAAATTTCCTTTTGAATTCCTTTTACAACCCTTTGGTTTCCTTCATCATCAATGCACTTAAATTTTTTGTTGCAACATTCAAGTTTAACTTAGTGTGCTTCTAACCAGTCCATTCCAATAAGAATGTCATATGTACCAAGTGGTAGAATATTCAAATTTGCACAAGTGGACAGTCCACCCGTTTCTAATGGACATTTCTCCACCAACTCACTAATGTTTCTCTTAGTAGGCTATGGCTAATTGGACCAACCATGATTTATGATGCTTGGTTTTCTTAAAAGAACAAATCTCAACAGCTTTAGATATATCCACCGACCTAGGAATTGTCCTAGGAATTATGGATAAATCCATTGTCCTAGGAATTGTCCTAAGAGAGTTTGCATGAAGTCTTAAGTCAACATCCATGTGGATGCTATAAGGCTCATATTAATCTCTCTTTAATTTAATCTCAATGTAAGAAATAGGATTATACCCATCCATATCTAATTTAGGTAAATTAGTTATAACATTGTTTATACTATAGTTGCCATGAAATTGTTATATAAAATAAGCATGCATGTCAAACTAAGTTGCAAGTATTATGGGTGAAAGGTTTGGCAAGCACACTAGAGACACATTTTAACATGGCATTTTTTGGGTAGACTACATTGATAATGGAAGTGTATTGATTGTCAGACCTTATAAATGCTAGGATTTTTTTTTGAGACTTATGAGGGTATTATGTGTCGTGCAAACCTCCTCACATATTCTTGAATCTTGTTGCCCAGTCCCTTAAGAAGAACCCTATATGATGTTGTGGGACATCTTATTGTAGTGGATCTTTTTTTACCAAGTCCAATTGATCCCCTAATTTGCTCAAAACTTGTACCAAGTTGAAGTTGTCTTTGTTTATTTAGAGAATCCAATAAACTTGGCATGGATTTACAGTATCCTTGTGTTGAGTGTGGTACTCCTATGCATCAAAATATTCCTTACTACTACAATTATGTGAGTAGTAAAATGAGTATGATTTTGATGGAGGTACAAAGTGCCATTCAGTGAGTCACTACCCACTACAAGAATTGCAATTACATTGATGGTAAGTAATGTGGTAGCAACACTGCTCTACTCTAAGCAAATAGATGGTCTAATGTAGTTGAGGCAAAGAAACTGTTATCTTCTAATAATCCTTTTGAATGCTTCATCCTATAGTAATTAAACTAATTCTTTAACAGAGTAAGTTAGTAAACAAAGACCTTACCTGAGCTCTGCTTCTCTCTAATGAGGTTTAGCTTACTTATTTTGGTTTTATTGCCTCTCTTACAAGAAGAACAAGTCTCTTTTTCAAGCATCAAATTCTATGGCTTTAAGTTATGCATCCTTAGAAATACTGAAAAATCATAAGCATCACGCATGTGGGTGCCTTGAACCCGCAAACCATCGGTGTAAACCCACAAAACGTCCTTAACCAACACACTCTCTGTGACCTCAAACGCCTCTTGGGAAACCTCGTCATATTCATGCACGCACCTACAAACCATCGATGTAAACCCACAAAACATCCTTAACCAACACACTCTCGGTGACCTCAAACTCCTCTTGGGAAACCTTGTCATATTCATGAAGATTCGTTACCTTGGCATTTACCGGGTCCTTGGACAGAATAAGCACCCCACTTGTGAGCACTCTGAACCCATAAACCCTCGGTGTAAACCCTTCGACAAGATAAATATTCAAACATGGCAATGGGTATGCCCAATCTTCTTGGTTAATTTTTTTTTCCTATTTTCTATTTTGGTGGCTTAGGGTTTTATCTTAGACATATTCACTCAGTTACAAAGCTCATAAGTCTGGAGAAGAGGATTCCACAGTGTGTAATGGAGATGAGGTAATGTGTGGTAAGGGTTAAAGGAAAATGACACCCTCTTTACACATCCATGAAAATGTGGACTTGAGTAAATGGGTTTTAGAGATTCAAGAGACTAAGAAGTCCAGGATTTGACTGGGAATGTTCCCCACATCAGAGATGGCTCTCAGCAGTCGCATGGTCTCACTGTTTTTAGGAATTCTTCTGGGACTTGATGCAGTTGGCATACCTCATACTAACATCAAATATTCTAAGAAATCTAGTCATGGGAATCAAGATAGTGCCTTGTTTGGGAATGTATCCTATCTTCAATGGTAGATTCACCACTCTGTAGAGGAAGAATCTGCAACAATATAGAGGGTTAGCTGCGGGACCTATGAGGTTCCTCTGCAAGAAGGTAATAGGAACCAATTTAGGGACCAAAAATTTGGCTGCAACATCCATGGAAGGAGGGAAGCCCACAATCATCACTAATGTAGAGGGACATCATAAGACCCTTTTGTACATTTTTATGTTTCTGCTTTGATGTTCCTGCCATTTGTAATTGCATCATCCCTGTTCGAATATAGTCATTTTTGAAAATGGCCATGATAATGAGTGAAGTAGATAGATTGACCAATCGACGACCAAATCAGAGAAAAATAGAAAATCGACCATCAAATAGGAGGAAAACACGTTAATTATCGCAAAAATAGTATGAAGACATGTGTCAGGTTTCTATGCTCCAGACCGACGAGGAATCTTCGAGACTTCATCTCCACTGTGTAATGCCTTCGACGTAATTAAAGCCACATTGACCAATGTTTATATGTCCCATTTGAAAACCGTTTGATGTTTAAAACTTAATATAATGTAAATGCTACATGAAAAATTAAATTAATACTTTATTATCAAAGCACTTTGCCTAATGAAATTTAAACTTTAATATAAAAATATTGTTTACTTCAGCATAAATATATAATATTAATCATGAATATATAGATATTTAAGTGCCTTTATCAACGTAAGGGATTCGATTTCTAAAGGAACTATGAACTGCCCATTATGTTTGTTGTAATATACTTTCCATATTCACTAAACAATTTATACACCTAAACCATAAATCAAAGAAAGCAAATACACCGATAACAAAGTCTCCTATATATAGTAGAGCCCTTAACAATAAATTTTGTGAAAATAAAAAGACCGTAACAAGCTTTCCAAATTTAAAATCTAATATGATAGGTGTTGATTTGTAACTAGAAGAAATGTTGTGGAATGCTTGAGATATCTAAAATTAGTTTTTACTTCATTTAAATATGTGCAACAACTATTCTCAATTGTGCAATGACTATTAACCATTGTTTATATCGCTTATATCTTATAGCAACAACTACTTGCAACGTCGAGGGAATCGCCACTTCGCAGCTCTTGTTATATCTAGCCTTCATTAATATATCATTATTATAGTATTAATTTAAACATGTAATATCCCAAATAATGATATTATCTAATGTTCTATGATAGTGTTGACTCGCACACTCAACCTCATACAAATTTGCAAAATAATTGTGCATGCAAACTCGCCATGCAAAAATGCCCTAAAATATACTGAAATTAGGCTTAGGGTTTTATAGAGAGAAATTAACACTTAACACTGATATTTTGGCTAATAATGACTCGAGAGATAGCTTCATGCATAAGGATCTAGATGGGTGGTCTAATAATGCTCTTTTCCTCCGGTGTTACCGCCCCGCAGTATCGTAAAAACCCTCCAGACTGAAGTTGACATTGTTTTAGGAGGAGAGGTCCATCCAAGCTGAAACTTTGTGAGCTTGTTCGCTTGATGAGATCGAAGAGATAGAATGACACATGCAAAGATTTGGCAGCCTCTAAGTGCCCTAGTGAATTGATCTGTGGTTTTGCTGCTCACGGCCTACCAACTCTCTTTTTGCTGATAGATGCTCCAGATGAGCAAAATGATGGCTGATAATCAATGTATGTTGTAGGATAGGCCTGCTGAGAAAGAGGAAGATGACATGCAGAGGAAAGACTAGGTTTGGTGGTCCCAACGAATCCTTTTGTGATTTCCCTGCTACTTCCAGCTGCAAACGTGGATCTGCCAATAAACCTTTGAAATGTATTGGATCTATGAACACTAAAATATATGATGAATGCTATGGATAAACCTGGATGATCTATCCCAATAGGATACTAGGGTAGATATCTCACTACCAAACCCTCGTTAGCTGAAGACACTGTCTTCAACCCCAATTGCCGTGGATGCACGCTGTGCTGCTGCTCAAAACTCCAAAATCAATCAACAATAACAATAGATATCTCCTTTAGTCCCATAACCCTTCTTAAATAGATCCTTATGCACTTTTAGGGTTTGCATGTCACTTTTAGGGTTTATGCTCACTTTTAGGGTTTGCATGCCACTTTTAGGGTTTATACTCACTTTTGCATGCATGCAATTCTAATTTCAAGTTGACTTTAATATGGAAGAAATAAGCCCTGCATGCTCTGCATGCTTTATGATAATAACTCTGATGGCCCTCTTCACTATACTGATGACTGAATAATTTTCCTAATGTGCTCCTGGTATTAAAGGTCCTCAGTCAATCCCTATTTATCAAAAACAGAACATTACAAAACCATCAAAGACATTGCTGGTTTAACTTCATCTAACCCAAGTAGTTTAAATGTGTAATGAATTATAATTCATTTTTTTAGCCAATCAAAAGCATGAGAGAGGAAATGGATATTTTTAACCTAAAATCTTGCTATAATCATTTTGAATTAATAACGTTAAAGATATTAATGTTATTCATTAATATCTTTAATTCTTGAAAAAACATACAATAGGTGTTGAATTTGCATAATCTTGGTGCTCTTAAGGTATTTAAGGATGCATAAATCCATTTATGCATTCAAAAACATGACTGGGGCACTTCGAAATTCAGATTTTGTAAAAAACAATTAGCCAAATTCTAATAAAAATCACTGATAAATAAAAGAACTCTAACATTTAAATAACTCCTTTAATGATAATCATAAAAATAAAAATAATAAGTTTTGATTTTTTTAATTAAAAAATAATTTTATCTGAACTAAAATTAGAATTAGAATTTTAATTGTTGCAAAAATGATTGATACCGTTTAAAAAATACTTCGAGCCGAATGTAGTGTCTTGCAAAAGGTTCGACATTGAAATTTCGTGAGAATCATAACCTTATGTTCCAACCTCCATTTCAAAGGATTGGTGTTCCCATTTATGTCTAACAAAAGCTTGGAGAAGCATTTGTATCCTAATATAGATGACAACAATGGTGAAGATGTATGTCAACTGGGAATAAAGAAACGATTGGACATTGCCATAGATGTGGCCCATGCCATGGAATATCTTCATCATGATTCTCATGTGCAAGTAGTGCATTGTGATTTAAAACCTAACAATGTGCTTTTGAATGAAGACATGATAGGCCATGTAATAGATTTTGGTATTTCAAAATTAATTGATGCAGCTTCTACTGATTCATTTACTTCAAAAATTTCTTTGAAAGGATCCATGGGCTACATTTCCCCACGTATGGAATTTTAGAATGTTAATTTTAGTAGTAATTTTTCATCAACAATTTTATATGTTTTAATTGAATAAAATTTGATGAAGGTTTACTTAAATGCAGAGTATGGTTTAGGTGAGGCAGTGTCTATTAAAGGATATATTTACAACTACGGCATTTTGTTATTGGAAATACTTACCAGGAAACGACCAACTAGTGAAATGTTTTCTGGAGACCTAAACTTGCACAAGTGGGTGGATTAAGCATTTCCAAATAGAGTGAAGGAGGTAATCGATCACAGTCTTTTTAGTGAAGTGGATGAGGATGATTTTCAAGGAAATAATGTATGCAAATGCATATTTTCTTTGCTCCAAGTTGGATTGCTTTGTTCAAATGATTCACCTAATGATCGGCCAACTATGAGAGATGTGGTAATGGTGTTGGAGAGACTCAAATAAGGTTTGGAAACAAACACAGTTGCTTCTAGCAGGTTAAGGCACAACATATCCAATTTGCTTAGCAACACAAATGCAATAAGGAATGATGTACATGCATCAAATGCCCAAAGTTCTTCTACATTTTAGTTCATGAAAATTGCAACCCTAGAAGATTTTGGTCTTGTATTTATTCTTAGATTAATAGTTTCTTTAAAATTATTGTTGTTTAAATGAACTTCTATTAGTATTTATAAGTATTTGTGATTATTGTCAATATGTAAAATAAATGCTTTTGTAACACAATATTATGTAGATTACAACTTTGTATTTGATTTAATTTGTTATCCATTTATAATATCATTGTTGTTGTCCAAGAAGCAAATTGTCAACAAATTAAATTAATTGCATTCATTTTTCTATATATAAAAGAGTATCTTTATAAACCAATCAACTATTTTTTTAAGTTTCACATTTTTTTAAAACCATGTTAGGATATTAGTTTAGATGTTTAAGCAAATTTTTACTAGTTTATATCATCCATTTTGTGATTATCATGAATATAAAAATTAAATGCTTTTAAAACACTTTATTAACTGTATCAAATAAATCTACATTTTGGTATAATTTATTATCCATTATCCATAATTAAATATCACAAAAGAAATTACAAAATCTTATCTCAATTGCATTCTCTCTACAACAAAAATGATGTATTATTATTTCAAATTCAATAATAATCAGTTTGCTTATAATCATCGATGAACACTTCAATTTGTTTATTATACCTATTGTTAAATTAATTAATTATAGAAATTAAGATTTTAGCTAAATTGATGTTAATATCTTAGTTTTTTTTCCATATGATATAAATACGCTATTACTTTAAAATTAAAAATCATATCTACCCATGTTTTCTTA
>LPNX010619609.1:0-16304 GCA_001517045.1 Pseudotsuga menziesii
GTTTGTTTATTAGATAATGAGAGAGAACCTTTATATTATCAAGCCGCAACCCATATAACCAGAAAATATTAGTTTTTCAATAATAAGTTTAAGTCACAACTATTAAGAAACCGAGACCTAACGCCATAAAATATGGTTTTCCTTAAATAAAAAGGGGTGGTTAATGTAACACAATCCATCACCACACTTACATAACCTTTTTATGCATATATATTAATATAACCATATTTATTTTAATAACACTAAATAGCCACATTTATTCTCACTACCTCTTTTACTTTTCTTATACCCTTACATAATATCTCACACCGCCCTTTATTTATGATATCTCATACATTCATGCCACTTTACTAATTTATCATGACGAGTTCATAAAGATAGTATATCTTTAATAATAAAGGACAATCATCACACACAATATCTCATACATTCATATTACCTTACTAATTTACCATGACGAGTTCATAAAGATAATATATCTTTAATAGTAAAGGATAATCATCACACACCACACCTTTATTTATAATATCCCATACATTCATATTACCTTACTACTCTACCATGACGAGTTCATAAAGATAATATATCTTTAATAGTAAAGGAAAATAAAGTAGTTCTTAGTGGATTCGATTGCTCTTAATATTATAAGGGAAAAAAATCCAAACCTCGTCAACTCTCATAAAAAGAGTGAGAGATTACCTTAATGCATGGATATTTGTTTAGCTAAACGCTGGTCGTAAAAGCTTATACACATACTTGCATACGTTTGTTTCATGGTTACTATCCACTATGGGAAATATCTTTCATGTACAGGATCGCTTTCATGGGAAAAACAAAAACATCAAATTCAAACAAACAAACAACGAATGAGGGATTATCTTTCTCGCAGCCAACCAGGTATCACTCATAACCCTTATTTTAGATCTAAAAATGGACACAACTTAGCGGCAAGGATTATCTTTACCAAATCCCAAATATCCACCCAACGAGATCTCAACACAATCAATATGAAAGGGTTGACTTCCTAGGAAAATGCAAAGGCATAACGTGATCACCTACAAGATCTAAGTCTGAACACAATAAAAGCAGAGGCGAAATGTGATTACCCTTCAGATCTAGATCTGAGCACGAACTGTGTAGAGGAAAAACGAAATGGATTAGATCCAATCGCTTCCACGATTTACCACATAAATCGATTAATAAAAATAAACCCAATGGAGTCTACTGGAAGAGGGTCACACATTTCATTCAGGTGCATATCGAAAAGTATAATGCCAATGGAAACAAATCAAATCAATTGCACACATTATCAAGTCGATAAACAATTTTTTTATGTATATTCAGGTCTACTGGCGTTTGCCCAATTGGGTAATACATTGCAATGATCCTACAAGAAGAATACTTAAAAATAAACTATAATGCAGATGCTAACATGAACCATACCAAATCAGAATTCGCGTGATAGTAGAGTCCCATCTCCAGCGAATCTTTTCATGGTGTTCTAATTCAACATAAACGGGTTCGTCCAATAAGGTGACCAGGAGAAACCCCATACTGAGCATCGAGAAAACAAAAGGAAAGTACTAGCAAAAAATCCTTTCATAAAGGAAAGATGCAGAGATAAAATGTCGAGGGTAGTGCTCCTCAACGCGTAGAGCCCCCCCTCCTCAAAACGCAGAAATTATTTTACCTAAAAAGATCCATATCCCCCCTTTATATATATAAAATACCTTTTTTTTTAATTAACGCAACCTCCCCTCATATCGACCCAGCTTTTTCCCTGAATAGCATTGTTGTTGCAGCTTGTCAGATGTTTCCCTATTCCCTTGTGATTCTTACGAACTGTCTGCCTTAAATCGTGGTCATGGCTGTCGATTTTTGCATGCCCATGTTCCAAGCCGACACCCTTTGTTCTTTTGGGCAAAAATCAAAACAAAGGATGGTGTGGAGCATAAGACCCATTTTCATATTTAAAATAGTTAAAATTCATTTCCTTTGTATGAAGGATTTTTTTTAGATAAGTCAAGTCTAGCTAGCCTCGGCATAAAACTATGTTTGAGCACTTCAGTTTGGAACCCCAAATTTAAGAGATCAATTAGCTAGTCGGTTACCTTTGTAGTGTAGTTATTACTGCATCAATATCGTAAGCAGGTGTTAATTATTAGAGGAACCCAAAATATATCATGATTCTTGGGTAAGAATCTAATTAACAAAACTCCTTTACATTCAAAGGTAGGGCCCTGGACAACCTGACTTACTCAAGTATAAACCCAACATCGTGTCTAGAACAAGACCTGGATGTACAAAATCAAATAGGTTGTGTCTGAAAGTATTCGAATTCTGGAGTAAGGGGATGTCCGATGAGAGAATTTATTTTGGATTGGCCACTTAACCGTCCAAGACTATCAAACATACATGCACCTTTTATTCTTATATTCTCTCATAATATTTTTGTGGTGTAGGTATATTGAGGTCCTTTAATCCCTACATTTTTTCAAAACTATATATGGACCCATTTCCCGTAATATGATTTATAGTATTCATTCAAGTAATACTATACTTATCATTTTCTTATGGGTAGGTTATTTCGAATGTCATATAATGACACACTTGAGATCAACCGTTAACTAAATATACCTATAGATTTTTAGGTAGGACACCTAAGTAATTCAATCGAGTGAGCGTATAGTGTTAATTCTCCCTTACAACGCCCACGACACCAGAGTGTATTTCCTGGATTTTTTTTATTGTCTTTTTGGTCTCCTTACTTTATCTTTTATCAATAATAATTTTAACCTTAGAACTTACAAGGTTTGGTGGTGGGGCCTTGGCCTTGAGCTCCTCACCCAAACCAGTACAATAATCATTCATAATTACAAGGTATTTAAGGTATGCACGGGGGGACATTACGCATCCCCTTCTTTGTTACATAGCCCCTCGATCTATGTGTTCCCTTCCAGTGCTCTTCAGGGTGTGCAAAGAAGAAAACCAACCCCTCTATATATGTCTGTGAGGTTCCTTTCCACACTAGGTTTATTAAGCTAGTTCAGACCCAATTCCACTCCAAGCCAGTTCAAACCAAAACAAAAGATGCACCCAGAGAAAAATACAAGTTCTGGGCGTGGACAAAAATGTCCCAAAAACCAAATTAGATAATGGTGAATCGGTAAAACAACCTTTCGAACCAAAATCGATTTCACAACATGTTCGTTGGATTCACGTGGGAAAAATGGACTCCACAAACACCTAGAAATCGTGGTCTCTTTTCCAATTCGCTAGGCATTTCCAAAAATGAATTTCCAGCTTGGAAAACAATAAGGAAATGTAAAAAATCATGAGGGAGGAAACCAAAGCATGGAGCATTACAAAAATGATTTCCCAGCCATAGGGAAAATCAAGAAAATCTCCCCAAAACGTGAAGGAAACACACAACAGACCGAAAACGCGAAGGAGAGAGCTTGAAAAGCTTCGAGATACGTGAGGAATGGAGGGCGTGAATGTCATAGGTAAACATAACAAAAATTTCCTCAAAATATTCTTTGAAAACTAGTTCTTCAATTGGGTAGACCTTCATCAAATTGCTTTGTAACTCTTGTGGAGGTATAACTTTTGAGTGGAATTATTGAGTTTTTGGAGATCATATCTATGAACTTGTAAATTATAGTACAACCATCCATGTTGATATGCATCCACAAAGCTCCATTTGGCTGTAGATTGACCCTCATAAGTGTATAATTTCCAAGATCCACATACTCCTGAACTATGTAGGAAACCATACACGTTGAGCTTTATCTACATTAGATCACTTTATTTGTTCAAAGAGTGAGCTTCTTAAAATGTAGAAATTGTCATTTCTTCAACAAAGTCATCACCATTGTTTGCATTTATTGAATCTTCAACAATGGCTATATCTCCTTTAACAAATACAAGAAAAAAATAGAAAATATTGTGTGACTCATTAATGTAGAACTAAATGCTCTAACACAAGTTGTTGTGTAAGTTTCTTGTCTTAACAAACCATTGGAGAACCCCTTGTCAAAAGCACCAAATTGCTCATATGTGAACATGTTATTTTTCCACATTACACAAGCTTGGACCCCACTGAATATGTGCTTTGATAATGTCCATGCATTGGATGATACATGTGGCGAGAAAACTAAATCCTCCTCCATTGGGACATGGATTCATTGTTTTTCACATGTTTGTTTTGGGAATATCCCCTAACATCTTTCTGAAGGAATTGAACACTGTTGATTTGATATTGTCTTTCTCCCTTTTCTTGTACGACGCTGATAGATAGGTGTATGACAATTGTCTCTTATCTTTAGTGACAAATAATCTTTTATGTAAAATGACTCCACTTATATTTGATAAGGTTGCAACAACTTCAACCCATAAGTCAGTCTCAACAAACGACAACAAGAGTGATCTTCTGAAGGAATTGAATTCGATGTTGCTCTTATGATTGTTTGCAAGTTAGATCCTCTGTTTCGAAACTTCACACCTTTCTCTCATTCGAATGGTGAAATTAAAAAAGAGATAACCTTCTAATTGGTACATTAGTGGCTAAATTTTTTAAATTGTTACAAATATGAATACATTTAGAATCGTTACATAGAAATTTCCTTTTCTTTGGAATTATGTTTGATAGATTAACGATTCTTCTTTTTGTGAATCAAGGTTTTTGTTATAGCATGAGATCACTTCACTTTGATACTGTAGGTCATTTTCAAACATATATGTGGGTGTGATCTCCTCTTTGTGAATGGTTTTAGATTTGTGGACATGAGCTTAGGGAAGTGGAAATACCTTTTCTAGCATGCAATGACATGCCAAACGTAACCATTAGAATCTTCTCTTCATGATCGTTCGGAGCTTAACTCCTTTGTTTCGATACTTCACACCTTACTCTCATTTGAATGGTGACATTAAAAAAAAGACAACCTTCTAATTGGTACATTAGTGACTAACGTTTTTAAATTGTTACAAATATGAATCCATTTAGAACTGTTGCATAGCAATTTCCATTTCTTTGGCGTTATGTTTGATAGATCGACGATTCTTCTTTTTTTAAATCCAGGTTTTTGTTATAGAATTAGATCACTTCACTTTGATATTGTAGATCCTTTTCATACATATATGTGGGTGTGAGCTCCTCTTTGTGATTCAACATCATATTTGTGGACGTGAGCTTAGGGAAGTGGCAATACCCTTTCTAGCGTGCGACGATATCTCAAAATTAACCATTAGAATCTTCTCTTTGTGATACCATATTACAAAGGTAGTATACCATTAAATGGGGAAACCCTAGTCAAGCTTTAGTAAAGAAGCTATCCATGATAAATAGAGGAACAAAATAACACAATATTATATTACTAAAACATTTCACACTATTGCAATGAAATTCACCTCTCTTTTAAAGGGGTTGCAAGGTTTTATTTGTCTAAAATCCTAAAAGCTAATAATAACCCAACACTAAATTTTGTAGCTTAAATCACTAAGGTTACTTTATTACAAATGCAAGTCTTATATTCTAAGAAAAGAGTGCTAGCTCAATGGAAGAGCATATCCCGTATATGTTATTGTGGTCGCTAAATTCAATTGATTTTATCGAGATAAAATATTTCTAAAAAATATTGAGAATTGAGGGAATTTCTTGTATGTTGTTATTGCAAAAAGATCCCAAGAAATTTTTGCACATGCTTGGTTTTCCTTATTATTATATTTATTCATTGCTTACCCTCATCCTTTATCTCCATAGTGGTATTTCTATTTGAGGCATTTAAAAGTCATTCCTTAGGAAAAATTCATTTGATGGGGTTCCCAATGCCATCAAGCCATGCTAATTTCCTAATGATAGGTGCTGCGAATTGACTAGTCAAAAACTTGACATGTGACCCCAAAGAAATGAGGCCATTTGGTGCCATAAAATTGTGAAATTTGGTTCCAATAATGTCCCTTGGCCACATGGAACCATAGGAGTTATGACACTTGTCCCATATAAACCATGGCATATGTAAAGTATCGTTAAAGATGGTGCAACAAATGCTGGCCTCATGGGGAAAGGAGGTCTGACACTTTGCACCAGACCTTGGCTTTAGAAGCCATAGAGTCTTGAAATTTGGCACCATAGAAATGATCCCACTTACACTGATGAACCATGCTATGTGGGGTAAAGAGTCATGAGTTTCAACACATGGCATATGAGGTGTTGGTACCATAGAGATATTAACATAAGGCATATCGATGTGACAATTAGTACTATTGGAGGATATAAGGCATGCCAATTGTCACCATATAAGTTGTAATACATGGCATAAGCATTGCAACATGTTGGTGTTGATCTATTTTATTTGGTTTAGTTATAACCACCTCACCGATAGCTAAGGCATAAGCAAGAGCAAAGATAGAAACAACGACATAAGCATTGGATGTCGGGGCACCCAAGGAAGTGAGGAAGGAACAACATTGAATGTATTTTATTGGCATTGACTATGCAACTAGAGAATCTAAAACAAGCTACTGAACTAGAAGGCATGTTGTTCATTCTCCAATATACAGTGTAGCTTTCACTCTACCAATTGAGTCCTATATATTTGGATTTGAAATTGAAACAATACTATTGAATCCTTATCTGGTGAGGATACTGGTGACTTGTAAGGTATGCGCAGCCAAGATCCTAGTCATAAATGTAGAAATGTTTTGTTCTGGATGAGCTATATCCATGAGAGGGTACAAATTCAAGGTTGAGACGATTGACACCATAAAATACAGGGAATTTGTAACTTTATAGCCTTGACACTTGGCAGTTTAGGCACTAGAAACCATGTGAGGATGTGACACTTGAAACCATAGGGATGATCCCACATGGTACCATACCATATGGAACACTTGGAGACATAGGAATGATTCCACATGGCACCATATAGGAACAACACTTGGAAACATAGGAATAATCCTGCATGGCACCATAGAATATGGGGCACTTGTAACTTTAGAACCATGACACTTGGTAGTTTAGGCACTATGAACCATAGGAATGATCCCTTATGGTATCATAGAGGTACAACCCTTGGTAACATATGAATGGTCCCACATGGCACCAAAAAGGCACGACACTTGGCACCATCAAGGGCATGAATTTTGACTTTAAAGGAATGATGCCATGTGCACGATTGATGCCATGAAACTTGGAACCAAATTGCATGACATGTGGCACCCTTAGAGCTTAACACTTGGCACCATAAATATTCAGACTAGGAAGCATAGGAGCAACACCATTTGGCATTATTGAGATGTGACGCTTGGCACCATAGGCGATGTCCCACTTAGTACCATAGGAGGTGTGCCACTTTGGATCATTAAGGTGAGTGGTCAGGGAACTTGAAACCATAGGAATTTTCTCGTGTGGCACCATGAAAAACAATTCCAAGTTGTTTAGGATGGGTTTTGATCTTCAAAAATACTCGATTCTTGGAGATTCTTTGTTTCCGTTTTTATTTTTGATGCGGTATTTTTACTATGGGTTCTTAGTGTGGATTTTACAAACCACACCCTCGTATGTCTTTGTGCACGATCTTGTATAACTCCAACGTAAATTCATGGGCCTTTACAATCATTGACGAGAAACAAGATGATTTTGTAGGTGAAATTCATGGCGATTGTGAGCATCTTATTAATAAGAATTCCAGTGGGATTCATGCATGAGAACAACTTGTGGAGATAGGTGTTGTTAGTATTGAAGACATTAGCGACAGCTACGCGATAGTACTAAAAAAGTTTCACCTATCCCCCTGTGATGTAAGTGAGGCAAGGAAATAACATGAACACAAGATTCAAACACATTGATGATGTTTGAGCAATGTCAAAGGTTGTCATGGCAGTGAGCTAAGAAGCAATAATAACAAAGGTGTTCACGAGCCACAAGATAAGTTATTGCGCTAGTGCATTATAGTTCAATACAAGCATTTACATAGTTTGATTTCACCATGGTCCATATAAGTTTGTTTGCATGATACACACCTGGGAATTCACTAATTAGGCATTGGATTTGAGATCCATTAATTCATATTTACATCCTTTATATACTTTATTCACTACAATCAAGCGGTGAAAATGGGGCATTACATGTGGCCCCTAAGTTTGAGTAAAATATGTTTGGGCAGTGAAAAACCCTTGTTTTATGGGATATTAAACTATTGAGGAATAATATGAGTAGAGTTGGAGAAAAAAAAATGAAGTATACAAGAAATACCAAAGTTTAACTAGACATACTCCAATGGGGAATATTTGAATTAGTGAAATTTCAATCACACTCTTACACTCACTTAAAAAAGCTTTGAATATTCAAGAGGACCTAGATCCCCTCTCACAACAAAATTTAAAAAATACAACCAAGATTCAAATTTTCAAGAGGACCTAGATCCTCTCACACAATTTTTTTTAAATCTAATGCCATTGCAGAAAAAATACTTTCCTATACCAATTGGCATTGAAAATAAATAGTAAAAATATAATTCATCTCTTAACAAAGTATGTGATTAGCTCTTTCAATTAGGAATTTATTGACCATCTCTATTCATTTCATGTTGTTGTCGTTGATCCTAATAGACAACTGATTCTGTTTAGTAAATATTGTTGCTTTCTTTCTATTGATGGGATAATGTGCCTAATCTTATAGTAACCAACTTTGAGTGTGAGTTTGGGACTTTCTTTTGTCTTTTATAAAAAAATTTCTTCATGGTACAAAGCCATTTAGGTGAGGAAGTGCCCTAGGTTTACAAGTTCAATAAATATATGGGTGTGGGTGTCATAACATGGTTTCCAAGTGCATAAAAATGGTGCACAATTACATCTATTGGAAGAATGTTTCTCTTGGATAAAAGGGTTGTGTTTTCCACCTATTACCATACATAATAAAAAGCATATTTTGGTTGATCTATTCCTAACCATCAACAACTAGTTTCTTTTGACTATAGATTAGGGAGGCTTCTCTAAAGAGTTTACACCCAAATAAACTACATGAAAAACGTTATGCCATTAGACAATGCCTTAACAAACACTGTTTGTGGATGAAATATCACACTCTGGATTTTTCCTCATTCAGATGAATACAACAACTGTCACATGCATCATCCCATCATTTTGATTCCGATAATCTCACTGAAGCTTGCAACAATTGTGAACTCGTTGCCTTTATTGCATCTTTCTCCATTCAACTTGTCAATCCTGAAAAACTGCAAAGGATTATTATTCAAAAAATGTCTTACTTATGCATGGTAGGGATTGAGATTTTAAGTGAGTAGAAATAATTTTAAGAAATTGGTAAAAATATTATTGAATATTGAAATCTATATAATATTTTTCCAAAAAGAAATAATGGTAGAATGGAGAATTCTCAACCAACATGAAAAATATAGGGACAAAATGATCATAATATATTCAAGCTTATTTTAAATGGATGCTTACAACAATGCATCACATAGAGTTGTCGTCTATTTCATATTTCATATTTGTAGTCCTGATATCTATAGATGACAAAAAATATGGGAAGACGAGAAAGTCCAGGAAGTTCAGAATTTATTTTTGCTAGATGAGCTAGAGGCCTATGGTACCTGAAACGTGATTTTTCCAATGATGCAAGAAGGTGAATTGATTGCAACCATAGCGGTGTTACATAAAAAATTATTGTTTTCTTTTGTTGCGTAGTTTTCCTCCTCTTGAGAAAATTGGTAGTTCCATGTGTACCGCTACATCTTAACATGGAAAAAATATATATTCATCACACCTGATATTAATAATTGCATTGATCTTAAACTAACTACTGGTCGTTGGTTTCCTTGCGTCATTCTTCAAGCACATCAGTTTTTTGCATAAATTTGGTTTCCTAGGGGTTTGGTTCAAAATACAATTTATGACAAATTCACAATGGAAAAATTTTCATGTTTGGGGAGGAAGTGTGGCAACAATCCCCACCCGTAAAGTTGGATCCCCGGTGGGAATTAATATGTGATCATTAACTGACCAATAATGTCACTCGAATCCATTAGTAATAGACAGGCAATGTTTTTCTAGACCTTTCTCAAATTTGGATTCCCTTGGTCGAATGGGAACTTCAGGAGAACATGTCAGGAAGGGAATATCTTAATGATGAACTAGACCTTTGAAGTATTCCAATTATGGATGTCCAAGACATTCTTAGACGAGACTTCCCGTAGGAAGGCTATTAGGATTCTCCTTTAGAATGGCGATGAAGACAAGAGGAGGATGTGTAAGTAGATAATAACTCAGAACATGGGGCCTGAAGTATCTACCTTCCTCTGGTTGGTGCCAAAATTTGAGTTATAACCTAGGATCAAATAAAAAATGAGGATTTAACAGCCCATCATGATGTCCCTTATGCGATCTGGAGGAGGAAACTCTCAATATTCTCAACCTTTATACATTATCATCCTTGAGCTAGTATAGGGGAGCAACAAATAGTTGAGCTTTAGGTCGCTAGAGAGATTGTATCAAGGCTAACATTGAGTCATGGAAATCGATTGCCTTCAAAAATTAAAATCCTAATATAATATGGAAACTTATGTAAGGATTCACTCTTTGGGAAATATGGAAAGAAAAAAAATACAGAATGTTTAGGGACTCCAGAATGAATGAATATCAGGTTTGGCTCCATGTAAGAAAAAAACATAATTGAGATGATTAATGTCGTTGCTTGGTAGGAGGTTGAAAAATATTTTGGAGAAGCTAAAAGACCAATCCTACAATCTTGGTTTCCTCATCTCTCTTCCATTCCCTCTCTCACCTACTCTCTCTCCCTCCTCCTCGTCTCCAAGATGCTGGTCTCCCCACACTATGGGATTCATTAAGATAAATTTTGATGGTCATCCAAAGGTAACCAAAGATTGGTTGGTGTTAGTAGTGTCTTCTGGGACAATACTTTCCAGATCATTTGACTTTACACAAGTGCACAGAGTAGAAAATAAACAATGACGCAAAGTTGCAGGATCTCAATCAAGGCCTTCTCATTACCTACATGAATGACTACACCAATATTATTATGGGATGAGACCCCAAAATTATCCTCAACATGTTTAAGAAATTGCGGCACGAGGACCTAATTTGCAAGGCATCTAGTAACTATATATTATAATTGAAAAGCTCGTTGAAATCCTTCAAACTCTAAATTGTCGGGCGACTTTCACTCCTTCACTCACATGTTGGGTGATTCATTGACCAATTTGAAAATAGTGATGTCTCTCAATTAGATGACAACCTTGACTTAGAGTGGTCAAGGATTGTTTCCGCATACATCAATAAGACATGTTGTTCCATTAGAAATCATGAAACGAAAACTTGGATGCGGGTGTACAAAAGGGTGGAGGTGGTTGTTAGGGTGATGGGAGACCCGACCGAGAACTCGCCACCTAACCGTTTCATAAGCAATGACAAGTCGAGGTCATGCATTCGAGGAGGGTAATCAGTATAATGTGTGGAGGATTTAGCAAGCCAAGGATTCAAGTTAATATGTACTTGGTGATCCACAAGGGAAAGAGAGGACAATGGAAACTAGTTAGAATGATGGGATGACAAGGTCGTCGCTTGTTGAGAGTGTCATGGTGATGGAATTCATGATAATGCTGAGGGTATGGACGAAAGATAATGATGGAGTAAATGGTTACACACATGGCTATCCTTTCATGTTGTTGATGGTGATTATTGACAAACTGTATTATGGAAGGTCTACAGATGAGAGATCGTCTACAAAGAAATGAACAAGTTATGAAGGGACTGTTAGCGAGGTGGGTATGGGATTGTGGTGGGTGTTCTTTGGATGACGTTCAGATTATGGAAAGTCTAGGTCTGCGTAGGGTCCAGGTGGTTATAGGTGAGGTTTTAACATGCCCATAATTAAACAAGATCTAACAGAAGAAAAGCAAGAATACTTTCAGGAGGTCTTAGTGGAGACGGGGTAGTGTTTGGACCATGATGAGCAAGAGATTGAGGAGGGTAAAGGGGTGCAAGAAGTTGATGAGGAATAGATCGAGTGGATGGAGAATATTGTGGATTTGAGCTCATGTCATCTCAAACCCATGAGACGAAGCTTGCGAAGGCAATGTCGTTGTACTGGAAAATGATTCTTGGGACGACCGTAATGGATTCCCATGGGAATGAGTCTAAGTTGGGAAAGTATGTGAATGTGCTTAATGAGTGGAGCAAGGGTTAGATATTAAAAATTAATGTTATTATGAACATGATAGTGAATGTGATTAAGGAGAAGTTCACAATAGGAAAGCTCTTCAATCCCACGATCTCAAAGAGTTATCCTAGAGACTAGAATCCTAAAGCCAAGGAGCATGTGGTAACTATATCTACTGAAGCATGATGTTGTCATTTGTGTTGATTTTTTGTTTGTTCTAGAATTGGAGTATGCAGTCAGTAGATATGTTTTTCCAGCCTCAAGGGCTTTGTTTTCCTTTGGGTGGGTTGGGAATGGGACACATGTTTGAAATACGATGCAATATGGTTAACAAATGTATGGTACTCATTTTATCAGTTTATATACATAAGTTCACAATAGGAAAGCTCTTCAAGCCCACGATCTCAAAGAGTTAGCCTAGAGACTAGAATCCTAAAGCCAAGGAGCATGTGGTAACTATATCTACTGAAGCATGATGTTGGAATTTGTGTTGATTTTTTGTTTGTTCTAGAATTGGAGTATGCAGTCAGTAAATATGTTTTTCCAGCCTCAAGGGCTTGGTTTTTCTTTGGGTGGGTTGGGCATGGGACACATGTTTGAAAGATGATGCAATATGGTTAACAAATGTATGGTACTCTTTTTATCAGTTTATATACATAAGGTATAAGATTAAATGTACATAAAAATAAGAATAAGAATTGATTGATATATTCTAACAACTAAAATGTCATGTCATTTATATTTTTACATAAATAAAATTTTATTACATCTTAAAATTTATAAAAATATATACTTATTTTTCATTGTTTTCAAAATATTATTATAAAATTAAATATTATTATAAATTTGATCAAATTCATATATTCTATATGAATTCATATATTCAATATAAGTTTAAAAATTAAAATATTATTCTATTTCAAAATATATAAAAAATTATTTTACATAAAATATATATATTGTAAATTATATTATCATAAAAAATCAAGTTATTTTTTATTAAATAAAATAAAAATAAAGTTACAAATTACTATTTTGTAATAACAAAAAAAATATTACATAATATTCAACTTTCATAATATTTTAATATCTATCCTTTCCATATAAAATGCCATTTACACCATCTCAAAATATATATATAAAAGATTAAATGTACAATTTTTAAAATGTCATTCACATCATCTCAGAATATATATATATATATATAAATTGATTAATTGATATATATTTAAAAATAAAATAAAATGTTATTATCTTAAAATTTATAAAAAAGTATACTTATTTTTCATTGTGCACCACCGGCAACTCTACCCTTGCTTATGGATGGATGCACCTGTCCTTTATGGTATGGGTCAAAGCAGCAAAAAGACAAGTGCCAAGAAAGCTCCTAAGCGCGCCCGAAAGGAATATGCAAAAATGATCACTAGTTGCTTGCAACATTGTGAAATTCCTGTAATACTGGTAATGGTCAAATGCTATCAAAGATACTGTAATATTGGTAAAAATCTTTCGATCTTCTTGTAAACATTTGAACATTTAGTAGTGATTTCAGCTCCAAATCAAACAATTCAGAAGGCGGTCTATTTGTTTTGAGCAATTCGAGAGTGTTTCCTTTACTTGCTCATGTTATTCAGCCAACCAAATTATTGCAGTAATAGTAATTTAAAACCTAGAATTATTAGAATGTATGGTGTAAAGCAAACCACTCATTTTTTTTAATAGTAAGAGTAATTTGAGAGCTTTTTCCTTTCCTTATGTTATTTGTTACCTAATAACTTATTAGATTTTTTCTTCTGCTTGCTCATGTTTTTTCAAATTTTTTGAAGAAAAGTTGAGGATAAGAGCTACCATTATCTCACAACTTATTAGATTTTTTCTTCCGCTTGCTCATGTTTTTTCAAATCTTTTGAAGAAAGGTTGAGGATAAGAGCTACCATTATCTCCCGCTTGCTCATGTTTTTTCAAATCTTTTGAAGAAAGGTTGAGGATAAGAGCTACCATTATCTCACAGTGTTCCATCCTAACATTTAAGCTAGCCCCCAACAAACATAAGAGATACAGCAGTTAGAAATAATAGAGAGAGAAAGCTTTCTATTTTAGCTTAATTGTAGAGTGCAATACATGATACGGATAGTCTAACAGCCGCAGGGATACATTTGCAGGATGCCCTTTAACGGGTGGAAACCTTCACTAATCGGAGAGATCGGTCCATTGATAATGCTATCATATGTGGTGGCAGTGGCATAACAAATGAGAACGTAGGACTATCTTGGACGCCCCTGAATCAGTTTGATTTGGTATCTAATCCTGTTTGTTTCTTATACTATCGTACCCAGCGTAAGTAAAAACCCAGAAAGCTGCCTTTGCAGTGAGCATGTTCTCCATGTCCTCCATATAAACTAGCTGTTATCTACGATTGTTAAAAGTACTGTTGCCGTTCTGAAGAAACTTTAGACTCAATAATATAATCAGCTAAATATGTCATACATTTTCCAAATTCCCTATTATGAATGGGATGCTCTTGCACCCTAGTCATTGAACTACTTCTGCACATACAACTCGCCACATAGAACCGCTCTACTCCATAGATGAATTAACCATAGCAGCCTCCACGGTACAGTTTCTGTCGTCAGTTCTGCTGGTTTTGTGGTAAAGCCAATCCTGATGGGTCATTTTCTCAGCTTGCATTCATTATATATGAGATTATGCAAAGGATCAACAGGATCAACAGCTTCTAGGTAAACTGAATCATCCACGGGTGCAAATGCTGCCATAGATCAGAGCCAGCAGGAACGATTGAGCAGCCAGTAAGTGCATTGATTGATATTAATCAGCACAGGCAAGAGTATCCAGTGGCTTAGCTATTGATCCAGCACCACTAGCAGTAGATCCAGTTGGTTCTGAGAATTTATCAGCACACGTCAGTTTTGCTCCTGTCTCTTTGAAAGGTAATGAATTAATCCTTTCTTATTAATTCAATTTAGCGTCGAACTATAATCGAAATAGGCCCAACAGACAGCAAGAGCGAGACTGTTATTTTTACAACATGTCATTCATGGAGAATATCAAATCTGAAGCGAAGCAGAAGCCATGGGCTGCAATTAAATGGAGAACATCAAATCTGAGCCTTGGGCTTGCAGTTTGATTCCATTGATTTATTTTATAAGAATGGAAGCCTGTAAATATATATATGGAGCAGAGAATATTCGAGTGGGTTGGCATCGATCCCAAAGCTTAGGCGAGAACGAAGGATCCAACTGCTGAGCTCCTGGATTCGATGTGTTCAGTGCAGCTTGCTGAGCTCCTGGATTGGATGTGTTCAGTGAAGCCAATGGCCACTGCGTTAACAGAAACAAACAAACAAGTGAAGCCGACTGAGAGATTATCCTCTATCCCACATTCACAACGAAAACTTCAAATTTGCTCCGAGGGCCCGAGAATGACACTGGCATGGCACCCATCCGATGGCCAGATCGCATGGCCCATAGATTGACTATTGGCACTTATCAGATGGGCAGATCGCAAGACCGGAAGAGTGCCACTTGGAAGCCATCGGATGGCCAGATCGAAGGGCTGAGAGAGCACCACTTGGTGGCTATCGGATGGCCAGATCGCAGAGCTCAGAGAGCACCACTTGGCGGCAATCGGACTGCCACATCGCAGGGCTCAGAGAGCCCCACTTGGCGGCCATAGGACAGCGATATCGCAGGGCCTAGAGAGTTCCACTTGGCAGACATCGGACGGCTAGATCGTAGGGCCCAGAGAGCCCCACTTGGCCACTATCGGACAGCTAGATCCGAGGGCCCTCGTTACGCCACTTGGCAGCCATCCAAGGGCTCTCAAAGGATTTCCGTACGCCCTTATTCATCCATTCAAGTCTTTCCGTACGCCACTTTGCGGATTTCCGTACACCACTTGGCCACACTCCAGGGTTCTCCGTACACCACTTCGCCCATCCAACTCAGTTTATTGTGCCACATGGAAATATAGGGAGCAGGGATCAAATTTGAAGGGCAGGGTCACATTTCACTTTGAAGGACTATGAGAAATTGAACCCTTCAATGTTGATATGTAAAAATAATTTATTCTTTTCATTTGAAAATGT
>LPNX010619620.1:20069-31215 GCA_001517045.1 Pseudotsuga menziesii
GGATTGCAGAAAGGAAGAATAGAACTATCATGGAAGCTGCAAGAGCAATGCTTCATGATCAAGATCTTCTTATGCATCTTTGGGGAGAAGCTGCCAGAATAATGGTGTATGTACAGAACCGTACTCCACACAGAGTACTCGAGAACAAGACTCCTAAATAAGTCTTCTCTGGAAAGAAACCAGAATTCAGCCATCTCAGAATATTCAGTTGTCTAGTGTACATTCACATTCCAAAAGACAAGAGGACAAAATTACATCCTTTGGGAAACAAGGGTATATTTGTGGGATACTCTGAAAGCTCGAAGGATTATAGAATATACTTCTGAGGGTTCAAGAAGATTGACATTAGCATAGATGTAACATTTGACGAAGATTCAACCTACATCAAATATAGGAAGAAACCGACTGAAGAACCTGAAGAAACAAGAGAACCTAGAATTCATGATACAATCATGAACGAAGAAATTCAAGAAGAAGAACAAGAATTAGAAGAACCTCAAGAACCTGTAGATCAACCTCTGGAGAAGAATCCTAATAAGAGGAAACCTTCTTAGGTACGTGAAATTATACAAGGTGTAGAAAGATATGGAGCTTCAGAAGAAACACCCAGAGGAAGAAATATAACTAGATCTTGCTATAGTTACGTAGCCTTACTATGTGACATTATTGATAAAGAACCTTCCAACTATGAAGAAGTAGCAGAACGGAAAGAATGGAAGGATGCTATGATTGAAGAGTATCAATCGATCATGAAGAATGATGTTTGGGATGTTGTCTCAATACCAGAAGGGAATTCCATTGTAACTTCCAAATGGATCTACAAGATCAAGCATGTTGTATATGGCAGCATCGAGAAACATAAAGAAAGATTCGTGGTTTGTGGTTTCTCCCAGAAAGAAGGAATAGATTATGAAGAAACCTTTGCACCTGTAGCCAGATACACTTCCATCAGATCAGTAATTGCTTTGGCTGCAGTGATGAAATGGAAGATACACAATATGGATGTCAAGACTGCTTTCTTGAATGGTGTAGTGGAAGAGGAAGTATATGTGGAGCAGCAACTCGATTTTGAGACACATGACAGAGAGTCTCATGTATGTAGATTGAATAAATCCTTGTATGGTTTGAAATGGGCACCCAGGACATGGTACGGTAGAATTGATGGTTTCCTATCCAATTTGGGCTTTAGCAAGAGGAAAGCAGATTCCAACCTTTACTGCAAGGTTGAAGATGGCAACCCAGTGATACTCCTATTGTATCTGGATGATCTATTTGTAACAGGTATGGATGGGTTAATTGCTGATACAAAGAGGAAACTTGTTGCCGAGTTTGAAATGAAATACTTGGGTATGATGCACTATTTCTTAGGCATTGAGGTGTGGCAAAATGCAGATGGAATCTTCATTGGACAAGGGAAGTATGTAGAGATTTTGAACATATTTGGGATGATGGACTGCAAGGCCATAACCACACCTATGGCATCAAACCTGAATCTATTGAGTGATGCTTCATTAGAATCAGTTGATGCTACAATTTATCCTTAGATGATTGGGTCCTTGATGTACCTGACAAAGATGAGACCAGATATTTGCTTTGCTGTGAACACCTTGAGCCAGTTCTTGACAGATTCGATACATGTTCACTTGATTGCTAAAAATAATATTCTGAGGTACCTGAAGGGTACAGTTGACTATGGGCTCAAGTATGAGGAAAATCAGAAGATTAACCCAAAGGGTTATGTTTATTCAGATTGGGCAGGCAGTGCCATCGATAGGAAGAGCACTTCAGGATGCTGCTTCAGTATGGGATCAGGTGTGATATCTTGGTTTAGTAGGAAGCAATCCTGTATGGCACTGAGTATAGCTGAAGCAGAGTATGTTGTATCTTGTTCATCTAGTTGTGAGGAAGTATGGCTTACAAAGCTACTGTTTGATTTATTTGATCTCCAGATGGATGCTACTTGTATATATTGCAACAACCAGAGTTGTCATTAGAGGAAATTTGGGGTCTAAAATGGGCCTTATAAGAAAATGTGCCAACAATAAATTTTGTGATTTGATATTCAAGAACCAATAGAATTTCAATAAAATGAGTCAACCATAATGGTTGAATTGACACATTTGTCATAAAAGAAAACTACTTTTTTTGTTCATATTTTCGACATATCTCCCTATGTTTTTACTCAAATTCTGAGTGCGAGAGCTCATTGGATGAGGAATTTAATTTCGCATCCAACGAATACCCACACTGCATACTTTTGTAAGACCCCGCTACCCCAAAAACAATAAATACCTGAAAAAACATGATGATGACATCATCATCACGTTTTTTAAGTATTTCTTATCTTTAGGGTGGCAGGGTCCATCAAAAGTATGCAGTGTGGGTATTCGTTGGATGCGAAATTAAATTCCTCATCCAATGAGCTCTCGCACTCAGAATTTGAGTAAAAACATAGGGAGATATGTCGAAAATAAGAACAAAAAAAGTACATTTTTCATTCTTCCTTTGAAATTAACAACTATTATTTTATTATTTTAACTATTATTTTATTGTTTTCCTTAGGAGGCCCTTATTAGACCTCAAATTTCCTCTAATGGTGAAGTTTTTAGAGAACCTTGTGTTCCATGAAAAGTCGAAGCATATCGCTATCAAGTATCACTATATGAGGGATATGGTGCAGAGAGGAGCAATGAAGCTCCAGTATGTTGCAACGGAGGAACATATAGCTGATGTATTGGTGAAGCCATTGGCTAGAGTGAAGTTTAAGTACTTCAGGGAGAATTATGGTGTTCTCCAAATTGAGGTTCCCTCTAAGGGGAAATGATGAGATCGAGAGCCATTCTGACATGGTGAGAGGATTAGATTCCTTCAATGGTTAGATGTAAAGGATGAGCCATTCTATCATGGTGAGAGTATTCGATTCCTTCCATGTCATATATGAGTGATAAGCCATTCTAATGTGACTATAGAATTATTCCCTACATGATCAGATGTAAGGGCTAAATGCCATTCTTATAATGGAGGCGCCTGGTCAGTTACCAAGAAAACTCATTCTTGGACTGAGGGCCATTCTGATATGACTGTAGGATGTAGTATTACATGATCAAATGTGAGAGCATGGCCATTCTGATGTGATTGAGGGCTTTGTTCCCACTTGATCAGATATAAGGGATGATGCTATTCTCAGGGAGAATGGAGGCACCTAGTCAGTTACCAAGAATCCTCAGTCTAGGACTGAGAGCCCTTTCGATGTGGTTTTTTCGAATATGGTCGGATGTAAGTGCAGAGCCCTTTCAATGCGGTGTTTTAAAACATGGTTGAATGTAAGTGCAGATCCCTTTCGATGCAATTTTTTCGAACATGGTCAAATATAAGTGCTAAGACTTTCCAATGCGGTGTTTTCAAACATGGTCGGATGTAAGTGCAGATCCCTTTCGATGTAGTGTGTTCACACATGGTCGGATATAAGTGCCAAGCCATTCTAGAGCGATGTGTTTACACATGGTCAGATGTGAGTGCTGGGCCTTTCTGACAAGATGAGGTCAAATGTGAGTGTTGGGCATGCCTTTCTAACAAGATGAGGTTAGATGTAAGAGCTGGGTGGGCCATTCTGACTTAGGGTCATATATAAGTGCTGATGAAGACCTACATGAATGGTAGGCCTACAACCAGCATGAAAAAGGGATGGCTTTGTAGAACTTCCTGTGACGAGAAGAATCGAGAGATAGCACTGCTGATGACGATGATCCAGACTTGATGATGATCCAAATCAAGTGATGATCTAGATGTGATGATGATCCAAACTTGATGATGATCTCGATCAATTGATAATCCAGATTTGATGATGATACAGTGATGATCCAGCAGTGATGATCCAGATCCCATAATGAATAAGACTTGAAGAAGAAAATGACTTGAAGATGAAGGTGACTTGAAGATGAAGAAGATTTGAAGACGATGATGAATTGAAGATGAAGAAGACTTGAAGATGAAGAAGACTTGAAGATGAAGACAACTTGAAGATGAAGATGATGAGATGATCCAGTCGATACAGAAAAGATGACCAGTGCTGAAAATTGTGTCTAAAGAATACCTTCCTCGTTAAGGGAGAGTGTTGATGTAATTGTAACTTTGGAATGTATTCACTTATATATGTTATGTCTTGTACCCCGATGTTTATTGCAGGATGTGTCTGTAATGTAATTGAGTCATGTCATGCCTCGATGTTCTGATATAGAGGATCTATAATGTAAACAAGTCATGTCAAGTCATTGTGGGTAACCCTCCTATTGTTCAAGGGTTAAAGTCCCTGCAGTTTTGGGGCACTAGGGTTATTAGACTCACCTAGTGAAGTCGGCCTTAGTTGGGTTTAGTCAAGTCGATAATTAGTATAAATAGAGAGTGATCCTCTCTATTTATCACGCACTCACTCGCACTTAATTGTAGTGCATAGCCGAGGAAGAAGAAGACACTGGGGCTAGGAAGAAAGAGGTTGCTGCTGTCGGGAGATCATCTTACTGTTTTGGGGTTTTACTTTTGGTGTTGATTCTGTATCTGAGGAAGTTGTGGGGTTTTCTCCAGTTATGGTTTCCCCAATGAAAAACACTATGTTCATTGTTTCTTGTGTTTGATTGTTGTGCTTGTTATTCTCTCAGTTAAAGATCCTAATAATGCTAGCTTAATGTTAAAAATCTAACAATTCTCGAATATCAGACATGTGTTTGTCAAATTTCAGACAATGCATCCATCAAATTTTGGGCTCAAATTTTGTTGTGATTTATAACGTGGTTGAAAAAGAAATGCATAGTGGATCTGGTATAGTTAAATATTGACGTGGCTTCAACCCATTTGGTGAAATATTTGACATCCACAATGATGTACTTATGGCCACTTTCCAACGTAGGATTGCATTCTATAAATTTTATGTCCCACTTACAAAAGGGACCAATAACAACAACTAGATTTAATGGTGTATGAGGGGTTCTCACCTTTGGAGTGAACAGCTAGAAATTGTGACAATGTTTGAATTCCACAATGAAATTGAAAAAAGAGTTTTTGCTAGAAATAAATCATGTGGATGATATTTTGGGTAGTATCCATTCTTCCAATATGGCCACCACATGATCTGTTATGGAAATCATTTAAGATTCACTCAGTGTCGTCATGTGTGAGACATTGCTGTAATTTGATGTCAATGCCTCACCAATATAAAACATGTCCAATATGTTGATGTAATTGTAACTTCGGAATGTATTCACTTGTATTTCTTATCTATTGTAACCTGATGTTTATTCCGGGATGTACTTGTGTCATGTCATGCCCCGATGCTCCTATCGGGAGGATCTATATTGTAAACAAGTCATGTCAAGTCATTGTGGGTAACCCTCTTATTGTCTATGGGTTAAATTCCCCGCAGTTCTGGGGCACTAGGGTTATTAGACTCTCCTAGAGAGGTCGGTCCTAGTAGGGTTTTAGTCATGTTGGGATTAGTATAAATAGAGAGTCGAACTCTCTATTTAGGATACATCTCACACACACTCAAGTGTAGAACATAGTTGAGGAAGGAGAAGACACTGGGGCTAGATAGAAAGAAGTTTACTGCTGTCGAGAGATCACTTACTATTTTTGGTTTTACTTTGGTGTTGATTCTATCTCTGAGGAAGTTGCGGGGTTTTCTCCATTGATGGTTTCCCCAAGGAAAAACACTGTGTTCATTGTCTCTTGTGTTTGTTGTTCTCTCAGTTAAAGATCCTAATGTTATTCTAGCTTAATGTTAAAAATCTAACATGGTATCAGAGCTAACCTGAGAACAAGACACTGTGCAGCTGTGAGAACTAGGGCTTCCTACTTTGTGGATCTCTCTCCACAGATTTTAAGCAAAATAAGGTTGGAATAACTCTCCTCCCTAGGGTGCATCTTTCTGTCAAAGCATAATCCAATTATGAGGTTTTTTAGTTTTGGACCTGACACTACTACTGCAAATTAGGCTTTTCATAGAAGAGGAATTTTTTAGTGAGCCCAGGCCTAGATCGATCTCCTCCCTAAAATCAAAGTTAGGGATAAAATTCAAAGCAATTGGTTGGACAGAACTCCGGAAAAGCAAAACCCTAATTTTCTCCTGAACCAGCTCTGCAGGATTTCAACTCCAAATCCAGATTCGACATCTTGACCTGGTAAGATCTAAATCTTTTATATTTCAATTTGAGGTTCTCAGCTAAGATGTCTCATCATACCAAGCTTTATGAAAAGCTTGAGGGAGCTGATAACTTCCGAGCTTGGAAGTATAGGATCTCCCTAGTCCTGGAAGAAAATGAGTTGGACTTCTATATCAGTGAGGAGGTTCCAGTTCCGGAGGGAGATGAGGAAAAGGGCTTACATAAGAAGAAGTTGGTTATGGAAAAGAGAATCATTGCTTATTCTATCAAGTATCATCTCATCTCATAGGTGTCCTCTCTCAAGACACCTAAAGCTATGTTTGATGCCCTAACCAAACTGTTTTAAGGGAAGAACATCAATCGAAAGATGACTCTAAGGAATTAGTTGAAGAATTTAAAGATCCAGAATGCTGAGACCATCCAGTCTTACTTCACAAGGGTCTCTCAGATCAAAGAACAACTAGAAGTTGTAGATGAAGAAGTGGAGAATGCAGAAATTGTGATGACAACACTGAATGGCCTCCCTAGATCACGGGATTCATTCATCCAAGGAATCTGTGCCAAAAAGAAGTTAGTCAAGTTTAGTAGACTATGGGAAGAATGCCCTCAAGAAGAAGCTCGGATAGCAGCTCAAGAAGAGAATATGGGAAGTGAAGATCAAGCCCTCATAGTTCACTCCAAGAAAGGCAAAAGAAACTCTAATCACTCCAAAGGTAAGAACATTCACAATAAATATAACATTAGAAAGGACCTATCTAGATTGGGATGTTATACATGTGATGAAACAGGACACTTTGCAAAAGACTATCCTAGAAACAATATTAACTCTCATGAGAAGAAGGGAAACAAGAGAAGACATCATGCTCATGCTGCAGAGGATGAACCTTCCAAGAAGAAAACCAGATGTGAAAATGAAGATTCTTCCAATGAAGATGAATATGTTTTGATTTTTGTTCTTACAGGAAGCATTACTCATGGAAGCACTGATTGGCTTATAGACAGTGGGGCTTCCAAGCATATGAAGGGATTCAAGGAATCCTTTGTGAAACTGTCAGAACATGAATCACCTCACAAGGTGAATCTAGGAGATGACTACCAGTATCCAATAAAAGGTAGTGGGGAATCCTCCTATAAACTAGACTATAGAAAGTCTATGACAATGAAGGAAGTATTGTTTGTGTTATGACTCAAGAAGAACCTTCTCTCCATATTCTGCATTAGATGCAAAAGGAATGAGGGTTTCATTCATAGATGGTCAAGTCATCACGTGGCCAAAAGGAAATACCATCGATGATGCAGTAGTGATTGGAGAACAAGAAGGAGGTTTGTACAAATTAAAGGGCCATCCAAAACAAGCATTGGTCCATGACACAGTAGATCCAAATGAACTTTGGCATAGAATACTTGCACATGTGCAATACATAGCACTACCTATTGCAAGAAAATCTATTGAAGGTATTCCAAGAATCCAAGCAAAACATGATGGGGTCTGCAAAGGATGTGTGAAAAAAAAGAATACAAAGAAGACATTTCCAAGAAGCAAAATCAAAGCAAAAGGAATCTTGGAAATCATCCACTCCAATGTATGTGGTCCTATGTCATCAAAATCACTAAGCAGGTATGCATATTATGTTTCTTTTATTGATGAATTTTCTAGGAAGACATGGGTTTACTTCATGAAGAATAAAGATGAAGTATTCAGCAACTTCAAGGAATTCAAAGACTTGATTGAGAATCACACTAAAAAGAAGATCAATACCTTTCGATCAGACAATGGCAGATAATTCACTTCAAATGAATTCAAATAGCTATGCAAAGACTCAGGGATTAAGAGGGAGTTGTCCACTCCTTACAATCCACAACAGAATGGGGTTGCAGAAAGGAAGAATAGGACTATCATGGAAGCTGCAAGAGAAATGATTCATAATCAAGGTCTTCCTATGCATCTCTGGGATAAGGGAAATATATGGTAGAGATCCTGAAGAGGTTTGGGATGATGGATTGCAAGGCCATGGCCACACCTATGGCATTGAACCTCAAGCTATTGAGTGATGCTTCATCAAAGGTAGTTTATGCTAGGATGTATCGTCAGATGATTGGGTCCTTGATGTACCTGATGAACACAAGACCAGATATTTGCTTTGTTGTGAACACCTTGAGCCAATTCCTGATAGGTCCGAGACATGTTCACTTGATTTCTGCAAAGTATATTCTGAGGTACCTGAGAGGTATAATTGATTATGGGCTCAAGTATGAGTCGAGTCAGAAGATTAAACTAGAGGGTTATGTAGATTTATATTGGGCATCTAGTGCCATTGATAGGAAGAGCAATTCAGGGTGTTTCTTCAGTATGGGATCCAGTGTGATCTCTTGGTTTAGTAGGAAGCAATCCTATGTGGCACTTAGTATAGTTGAAGCAGAGTATGTCACAGCTTGTTGAACTAGTTGTGAGGTAGTATGGCTACGGAAGCTACTGTCTGATTTATTTGATCTCCAGTTGGACGCTACTTGTATACATTGTGACAACCAGAGTTGCGTGAAGTTGTCAGAGAATCCAGTGTTCCATGACAAGTCGAAGCATATCGAGATCAAGTATTACTATATCAAGGATATGGTGCAGAGAGGAGTAGTAAAGCTCTAGTATGTTGTGAAGGAGGAACATATATCTGATGTGTTGACGAAGCCATTGGCTAGGGTGAAGTTTGAGTACTTTAGGGAGAAGCTTGGTGTTCTCCAAATCGAGGTTTCCTCCAAGGGAAAATGATGAGACCCATAGCCATTCTGACATGATGAGAGGATTGATTCCTTCCATGGTCATATGTAAGGGCTGAGCCATTCTGTCATGGTGACAGGATTGGTTCCTTCCATGTCAGATATGAGTGCTAAATCCGTAAGCCATTATGATGAGTAGGTCAGATGTAAGGGCTGAGCCATTTTGTCATGGTGAGAGGATTGATTCCTTCCATGTTAGATATGAGTGCTGATCCATTCTGATATGACTATAGGATTGGTTCCTACATGATCAGATATAAGTGCTATTACGATTCTTGGAATGGAGTTGCTTGGTGAGGTACCAAAAATACTTGGTCTAGGACTAAGGGCCATTCTGATATGACTGTAGGATGTGTTCCTACATGATCAGATGTGACCACATGGCCATTCTGATGTGATTGAGGGATATCTTCCTACTTGATTAGATATAAGGGCTATTTCCATTATTGGAATGGAGCTACCTAGTGAGGTACCAAGAACCCTCAACCTGGGGTTGAGAGCCTTTCCATCATGGTTGCAGGATGTGTTCCCGCATGGGTAGATGTAAGTGCAGAGCCTTTTCATCATGGTTGCAGGATGTGTTCCCGCATGGGTGAATGTAAGTGCAGAGCCCTTTCATCATGGTTGCGGGATGTGTTCCCGCATGGGTGAATGTAAGTGCAGAGCCCTTCCATCATGGTTCCAGGATGTGTTCCCGCATGGTTGGATGTAAGTGCATAGCCCTTACATCATGGTTGTAGGATGTGTTCCTCCATGGGTGGATGTAAGTGCAGAGCTCTTTCATCATGGTTGCAGGATGTGTTCCCGCATGGGCGAAAGAGTAGAGCCTTTTTAGCATGGTTGCAGGATGTGTTCCCGCATGGATAAATGTGAGTGATGGGCCTTTCTGATGTGATTATAGTGTTGGTTCCTACATGATCAGATGTGAGTGTTGGGCATGCATTTCTGATGAGTAGGTCAGATGTAAGTGTCGTACGAGCAATTCTGACTTGGTTTCATATATAAGCGCTGAAGAAAGACCTACATGGAGGCTAGGCCTACAACCAACATGAAAAAGGGATGGATTTGTAGAACTTCGTGTGATGAGAAGATTCATGAGATAGCACCCATGATGATCCAGTGATGATGATCCAAATCCAGTGATGATCCAGATCCAGTGATGATGTCCAGTAATGATCTAGATCGAGTGATGATCCAAATCCAATGATGATGATCTAGATCGAGTGATGATCTAGATCCAGTGATGATGACCAGTGATGATCCAGATTGAGTGATGATCTAGATCCGAAGATGAAGATGACTTGAAGACGAAGATGACTTGAAGATACATATGACAAGATGATCCAAAGAAGAAGACCAGTGATGAAAATTGTGTTGAGAGAATACCTTCCTAGTTAAGAGGGAGTGTTGATGTAATTGTAACTTTAGAATGTATTCACTTGTATTTCTTATCTATTGTAACCCGATGTTTATTCCAGGATGTACTTGTGTCATGTCATTCCTCGATGCTCCTATCGGGAGGATCTATATTGTAAACAAGTCATGTCAAGTCATTGTGGGTAACCCTCCTAGTGTCTAAGGGTTAAAGTCCCCGTAGTTTTGGGGCACTAGGGTTATTAGACTCTCCTAGAGAGGTCGAACCTAATATGGTTTTAGTCATGTTAGGATTAGTATAAATAGAGATCTGGACTCTCTATTTAGGATACATATCACACACACTCAAGTGTAGCGCATAGTTGAGGAAGGAGAAGACATTGGGGCTAGATAGAAAGAAGGTTACTGCTATCGGGAGATCACTTACTGTTTTGGGATTTACTTTGGTGCCGATTCTATCTCTAAGGAAGTTGCAAGGTTTTATCCATTTATGGTTTCCCCGAGGAAAAACACAGTGTTCATTGTCTCTTGTGTTTGATTGTTGTGCTTGTTGTTCTCTCAGTTAAAGATCCTAATGTTATGCTAGCTTAATGTTAAAAATATAACACAATAAGGAGGTACCTAGGGGCTTAGTGATGAATATGATGACAACCGTCATGATTAAGATAAGGATGAAACTTCTGGGTGTGCAAATAAATAATAACATCCTTGTACCAAGGTTCATCAGAAGCTATGGCGAACAAAAGTTCTTCCAGAAGGTGATCAATGATAGGGGACATGATATAAGTATATGGTAAATTTGTAATGAGCTTTTATAAAACCAAATTCTTTGTATTCTTCCGAGT
>LPNX010619655.1:0-25112 GCA_001517045.1 Pseudotsuga menziesii
ATATAGTATTAATATTACAGTTTATATTTTAATATATATATATATATATATATATATATATATATATATAATTTTATTGTCTAATTTTAGTGCATTCTTCGGTTGCCTTAGAGCTCTTTTTGCATGTAAATCTATATGTTTGGTAGTTGAGATGATTTTAATTTTTCTTAGCTGAATTAATGTTTTTTTGTATGTTTGTTAGATGAAATAACGGATTCTATAATTCTATGTGTTTGGTAGATGAGATGATTTTAATGTTAACTGGAATAATGTTTTTTTTTGTATGCAACTCCATGTATTTTGTTTGTTAAATAAAATAATTTTTTTGTATGTAACTCTCTGTGTTAAATAAAATTATTGTATAAAATGATGTGCTTTTGTATGCAATTGTATGTTTGTTTTTGAAATCTTTGTACATAATTTTTGTATGCAAATCTATGTGTTTTTGTATGTAGATTTTTATATGTAACTCTATGCGTTTGTGTTTGTATATCTTTGCATGCAACTCTTTGTTTGTTAAATGAAATTGATTTTTATCTCTGTATGCCGCTGTATATTTGTTTTTGAAATCTTTTTACATAATTTTTGTATGCAAAACTATGTGTTTTTGTATGTAACTCTATGTGTTTGTGTATGTTTGTTTTTGAAATCTTTATACATAATTTTTGTATGCAAATCTATGTGTTTTTGTATGTAGATTTTTGTAAGTAACTCTATGTGTTTGTCTTTGTAGATCTTTGTATGCAACTCTCTGTTAAATGAAATGATTTTTATGTTTGTGTTTGAAATCTTTGTACATGATTTTTGTATGCAAATCTATGTATATTTGTTTGTAGATTTTTGTATTTGTAGATCTTTGTACATGCTTTTTATAATAAGACTTTATGTATTTAGATATGTAGATATTTGTCTAAAATTACCTATATAATTTATCTATATATGTTTATGTTTATTTGAGATATAATAATATATATACATTATATTATTTTATTTATTTTCTTTTACTTTTATTTTTTATTTTGTTTTAATTGTTGTTTTAATTCATTTTTGGTTTATTTGTAATGACAAATTTAAAAATGATTTACGTGATCCATTTTATTTAACTTGTTATAAATTAAATAATATCACAACTATAATAAAATCAACTTAATAAATACATAACTAAAAAATTAATTTACAATTAAAATAATCTTTTTTTTTCCTTTATAAATTAACCTAATAACTACAATAAATTAAACTTAATAAATACATAACTAAAAAATTAATTTACAATTAAAATAATCTTCTTTTTTCCTTTACAAATTAACTTAATAACTATAATAAACTAAACTTAATAAATACACTAAAAATTTAAAAATTAAACAACCCTTTTTGTTGTAACAACAACAACAAAGCACATAGATTAACTTTGTTGTAACAACAACAACAAAGCACAAAGATTCGCTTTGTTGTAACAACAAACAAAGAATAGTTTTTGAGGCCATATGAGCTTTCACCTTCCCGTGGTTGGTCTTGTTAGTAGAGATTCTAAAATCTTAAAGCTAAGAAAAGCTCTTAAATATATACTTATATTTTTAATGTATTAATAATAATAATATTTATTAAAATAATATATGTTCATTTTTTTTAATTGTTGTTTTATTTTAGTTTTCATTTACGCAACTCTATGTGTTTTTGTTTGTAAATTTTTGTATGTATCTCTATGTGTTTCTGTTTGTAGATCTTTGTATGCACAATGTTTGTTAAATAAAATGATTTTTATGTTTGTTATGTGAAATGGTGTGTTTTTGTATCCAATTCGATGTTTATGTTTGAAATCTTTTTACATGATATTTTTATGCAAATTTATGAATTCTATGTGTTTTTTTTTTAGATTTTTGTATTTGTAAATCTTTGTACATCTTTTTATAATGCAACTTTATCTATTTGGGTAAGTAGATCTTTGTCTAAAATTACCTATATAGGTTATCAATATATGTGTTTATGTTTATTTGAGATACAATAATATATATACGTTATATTTTTTTTTTGACTTTTTTTTAATTTCTTTTTAAATTGTTTTAATTTTTTATAATTGTTGGTTTGATTTATTTTTCATTTATTTTTAAAGAAAATAAAAAATGATCCATTTTATTTAACTTGTTATCAATTAAATAATATCACAACTCTAATAAAATCAACTTAATAAATACATAACCAAAAAATTAATTTACAATTAAAATAATTTTTTTCTTAATAAATTAACTTAATAAATACACTAAGAAAAAATTAAAACATTAAATGATCCCTTTTATTGTAACAACAACAACAAAGCACATTTATAACAACAACTAATTATAGTTTTTGAGGCCATATGATTCTGGTTGGTCTTGTGAGTAGAAATTCTAAAATCTCAAAACTAAAAAAAACTCTTAAATATATAATTATATTTTTAACGCATTAATAATAATAATATGTATTGAAATAATATATATATATATATAAGTTATATTATTTTATATTTTTCTTTCATTTTTCTTTTTTTTAATTGTTTTATTTCATTTTTCATTTATTTTTAAAGACAATTAAAAATGAATCATATAATCAATTTTATTTAACTTGTTATCAATTAAATAATATCACATATTTCATTGGAACAATTTGGCTTCTTGGAAGGCAGATTGATTCATGAAGCTATTGGGGTGGCCCAGGTAGGATTACACAGTATGAAAGTCAAAAATATAAAAGGAGCCATTTTTAAAATTGACGTGGCAAAGGCATTTGACAAGGTAAGCTCGCTTTATCTTCGTTTTCTTTTAACGCACCTGGGTTTTGATATTGCGTTTATCAGATGGATTCTGAACTGTATCACCACTGTCTCCTTTTTGGTCCTGATCAATGGTGCGACCTCACCATTATTCCATGTGGATCTTGGGCTTCGACAAGGCTACCCGTTGTCACCTCTTTTATTCCTTTTGGTGGTTGAGGGTCTGAGCCGTGCACTTAAGGAGGCGATAAGGCTGGGCAATTTCACTCGGTTGCAACTTGCACATAACCTCCACATCTCACATTTTATCTTTGTTGATGACATCTTGATATTTTGCTCGGGCTCAGCTAGGGATTTATGTGCTTTAGATGATATTCTCAAGCTCTTATCTAAAGCAACATGTGTGGACATTAACGTTGGAAAATCCACGGTTCATACAACATATTTTCAACAGGGTATACACTATCTGGGGTTCTTTATAAATCCTCGCAACTATCGAAAGCAGGACTGGGCCTCGCTGCTGGAAAAATTGGACAAGCGACTAAAATTGTTGTGTCATCGCTCGATGTCGAGGGTATGCAGGCTTGTTCTTGTCAAATATGTTCTAGAGGCTATCCCGGTGTACTGGATGACATTGGCATGGATCCCCAAGGGTATACTCGAGAAGGCTCGGAGCATCTGCTTTCGTTTTCTATGGAGCGGGGTCTGCTTAGATTCAAAATTTGAATAACTTGCTCAACATGCTTGTGGTGTTAGCATCAGGATAGTTTCTTCTCTTTTGAAACCTAGCCTCCTTGGTGAATGGCACTAATGTGTACCTATTATCTTGATTAAAATGAAAACAAAAAACATTGAAGGTCTAACCTATTATCCCTGATTAAAAGAAAAAAAAAAACATTGAAACTTTACTAAGATGAAAGTGACTTCTCAAATTCAAACTCCCAAACATTCAAATTTTCAAAATTGATACTTTTTAAAATAGAGAATAAAGTGACATCTCACATTCAAACTCTCACAAATTCAAATTTTGTTAAGGAGGATTTTTTGAAAAGCATTTAAGATTTTGTTAGATATTTTGGGAAGGTTCTAGAAAGGAGAAAAAGCCAGGAAAAAAAACTATCCGTTGAAGGTATGTGTTGAAAGAAATGCATATATATATGGAATTTTACCTAGATTAACATTTTCCTCCTCCTCTGTCTATGGTCTAGACTGGAATGCCTGTTTTTCCAGGTGTCTGAGTTTCAATCTCTGTAACATACCCCTGGTACCTTGGTGTAAAAAGAGGTAAAAGTGTTTTTTTTGCTGATTACTACAAAAGGGGCCAATCACATTAGCGGCAGATATGGCATTTGAAAGGAGAAGGACAGAACAAATGCGAAAATGTCAACACTATATGTAATACAAAGCAATTTTTGATCCTTAGATTCAAACTCCTCTACGGAAACCAAACATGGAATGTGAAAACCAAATTACTAAGATTGCAATGTCCCTCTCAGCCCTTGATACCAATATGTGCAGAAAATGTAACATGCCTAGATCAGCAAGAGTAAAAAGGTTGTAATGTCCTCTTCCTTTTAGGCCTTGAGGCTCGAAACCGCTAACCTATGTGATTCCTGTGGGTTCGAGCGGTTACTGATAGCTAGGGAATCAAATCACGACTGATGCCATCCATAGAAGATCTAGGGCATCCTCACTTGGTCAAGAAGGGCCACCTGGGCCAAAGGCCACCTTCATGCATGCCATCTGAAGCATTATTTTATGATGCATGCACTTTTTAGGTCTCCATCCGCATGCATGCAAGTCAACGGCAAATTAGAAGATAAAGTGACCTAATTAGGTCAAAGATTAGGTTTGGTGGAGTTGAACTTTATAAATAGAGGATAAAGCAAGAGGAGACCTCACTTATGTTTATGATTATTTTGGGAAGCTCTTGGATAGCAGCACAGCGTGCAGCACAGCAGTTGGGGTTGGAGATGGAGTCTTCAGCTAACAGGATTTCGGCAGTGAAACATCTGTCCTAGTATTATTCTGGGTAAGCCATACTGGTTCACCACTTGTTCTTCATTCATTCATCAGTTATATAGCACAGGGTATAGATTGTTGTAGGGGCACGGTGCAGCCGTAAGGGGGGTTTTCCACTAGAAATCCCTAGTCAGCTGTAGGACCTCCAGATCTCAGTTTCCTTCCGAAACTCAGGCACCAGTCTTATCATCAGCTACATACTCCGTCACTCCTTGATTATCAGCTCCATCTGAGCTCATTCGAAGCCATTATCAACATTTCTAGATTCTCAGGGGCGTGAGCAGCTGCCTCACTAAACCTATATGCCCTCCTACTTAGAGGTGTCATATATTCAGCATACTCTAGCTAATCTCTCCGGGACAGTAAGGCTATCAGCCCTGCAAATCGACGGATCCATCGGACACTTCCTTCCTAGAGGGCGTCACCTTCTTCTCTCATTGGGTGTCTTGTTGCTGGGGCATTCACTGGAGGCAGGAGAGATCAGTTCCTCTCCGATCCAGTTCTCAGTACTTGCAGACTTTATCTGAAGCGGTCCGGCCAGTTATCAGTGGTAAGTGTGCATTCTATCTCACAAACCCTAACCCTAATTTTTCCTATAAAATAGGGATTTTTGCATGGCAGTTTGAATGCCCAGTTGTATTAGCATAATTGTTTAGAAATAGAAAATATCAGGATTTGGGATATTACAGTGGTATCAGAGCTATTTTCTTGGCCAGTTGTGGGCTTAAGAGATGAAAAGTAGATGAATACAGAAGGAGATCCTTTTGTAACCTATAGGAGGAGGAAGAGTAGATACACAGAAGAATTTGAAGATATCGAGCTAGAGGATACCAATTCAGACATGGAACAGATAGGTATTCATGCGGATAGAGGAAAAGGAATGGGAGAAGAGGAGGATCAGATGGAGTTTCGCAGCTTGGTCTCTGCATTGCAAGACTTAGCCAAAGGACAAAAAGAAGTCCTCAATGCAATCAACCGATTATCAGCAAAACCAGAACCAGGTATCAGCAGTACACCCCCTTCACCGATAGAGCGGGGATCTTCCAGCGGCAGTGGAAATATGGCGTACACCAACATCCATAACACTCCACACATATACAGCCGACCTACTATCAGGCCTACCATGCCTCACTTCTTGGAAGATACAGTAGGGGGCCCGGTCATGCAAGTAGATCCCAACGAGCCTTTTGCGGCTTATTTGTAGGAGTACAGGGACTTAGGGGATGAGTTTCATGCTGCTATGTCTTTCTCAGACTTCTGCAACATGAAGAGCATGAACATGCCCAGGAATTTCAACAAGGGTTTCAATCACAACTATGAGCTACAGAAAACCTTGGGTAGGTTAACCATCCCAAACTTTGATGGGACTCGTGGAGGATCAGCGAGAACATGGGTCCAAAAGTTGGATACTTATTTTCAACTCAACCCCATGAGAGAAACAGATGCCATTAAGTTGGCTACACTTCACTTGGACAGAGAGGCTCACGAATGGTGGTACCACAGACTGGTGACATTGGGTCACAACACCATACATTCTTATGGTGAGTTCACTCAGAAACTCATGGAGAGCCTCGACAAGAAAGACCCAGAGATCCATTTTAGGGAGTTGGCTCAACTCAAGCAGACTGGTAGCGCAGAGTCATTCATTTCAGAGTTTCAGAGGCTAGCTTTGATGGTAACAGATCTGTCTGAGAGCAGATTGACTATGTTATTCACTGAGGCCCTCATAGAGCCACTATGGGGATGGGTGAAAGCCTACAAACCCCTCACTCTACAGGATGCTATTAGCCGGGCAAGGGATCTTCAAGATTCAGTCCCTAAAAACAAATTCCCTCTGAAAACCAATTTTCCTATTAGGGAGAAGGACAGGAAACCTTTCCAGCAGGATGTGCCCAAGAAAACCTGGTTAGATGAGGACACCAGGAAATATTTGAGAAGAAAGAAGTTGTGCTTCACCTACCAGGAACCATGGGTACCAGGCCACAGGTGCGTAGGGAAGGAAAAGGCACACTACATTGAGGTGTATTCAGACAGTGATGAAGACGACGATGAGCATGAGGCCACAGAAGAGGAATCACACCAGGGGGATACACTGGAGGGAGTCATTGCTACATTGTCAGGGGTACCAAGATTCCATATTCTCAGGGTCAGGGGAGTAGTGCAGGGTCACACAGTAGGAGTTCTGATTGATGGGGGAGCCACCCACAATTTCATTGACTCCACTTGGGTAGCCAAGAGAGGTATTCAGACCAAGAAGTTTGAGGGATTCACTGTAGCAGTAGCCGAGAACTCTAGCATGGAGTGCAACTACTGGATCCCAAAACTGAATGTTGCCTTGGGTAACTATCAGATGACAAACTCTTTCTATGTAGTGGATGTAGTGCATACTCATGTGGTATTGGGTGTTCAGTGGCTTTACTCTATAGGGAAATACAGTACAGACTACAAGGAAATGGAAATGGAGTTTCAGGGGCCAAATGGCAAACGGGTAGTTTTGAGGGGCATGAACACTTATCCCCCAAACCCGGTCTCGTCACAGAGAATGGAGGCAGTGCTTCGACAGGATGATATAGAATGGGCTGCAGAATGTTTTGTCACCTTCAGGAAACCCCCAGAAACCAGCTCACAACATCCCAGTGACATTCAAGCCTTGCTATAGAAACACGAAAAGGTTTTTTGGGACCTTCCATGAGGCAGACCACCAGACCGGGGCTTTGAACACATCATCGAGCTAGAGGAGGGAACACAAGCAGTCATCACCACTCCTTACAGGCATCCTAAAAGGTACAAAGATGAGATTGAGAAAACCATCAAAGAATTACTGAAGCTTGGTTATATACGACCCAGTTCTAGCCCCTTTGCATCTTCAGTAGTTCTGGTTAAGAAGAAGAATGGCACTCTGCGTATGTGCATTGATTATCAAGCACTTAACAAGAAGACCATCAAGAACAGGTATCCCATTCCCAGGATTGACGAACTCATGGATGAACTTCGGGGAGCTCAATACTTCTCCAATATCGATCTTCGCTCAGGATACCATCAGATCAGGGTAAGGGACCAGGACATCCCCAAAACAGCTTTTCCCTGTCACTATGGTCACTATGAGTTTTTGGTCATGCCCTTTGGTCTTACCAATGCTCCAGCTACTTTCCAGTCCTGCATGAACCACACCTTTAGGGCACAACTACGTAAGTTTTTGTTTGTATTCTTTGATGACATCTTGGTTTACAACAAAACATGGGAAGAGCACTTGAAACACCTGGATGAGACGTTGAGTATTTTAGAAGAACAGTCGCTTTACGTGAAAATTCCCAAGTGTGAGTTTGGTATGCAGGAAATGTTGTACTTAGGACATGTGATCAATGCAGAAGGAGTACAGGTTGACATGGAGAAAATCCGAGCTATCAGAAATTGGCCTACGCCAAAAACTGTTACAGAGTTATGAGGGTTCCTAGGTATGTGCACTTATTACTGATGATACATTAAGGGATTCTCCCAGTTTGTAGCACCCCTCACAGATCTCACCAAGAAGGGGGCATTCACTTGGACAGACTCAGCGCAGAAAACTTTCAAGGAGATCATGGTTATCATGAGTTCTTGCCCAGTTTTAGCATTACCAGACTTCTCACAACCCTTTATAATAGAATGTGATGCCTCAGGAGAAGGGTTAGGAGCAGTATTGATGCAGAATCATCACCCCATTGCATTTGAGAGTCGTAAACTAAAGAACTACGAGTGCCATTACTCCATATATGAAAAGGAGATGCTAGCCATCTTGCATGCTCTCACAAAATTCAGATAGTACCTGGTGGGCAGTAAGTTCAAAATCAAAACATATCATAACAGCCTCAAGTATTTCTTGGAACAGAAGGAACTAAATGAGCGACAACAAAAATGGGTCAGTAAGATACAAGCCTATGATTTTGAGATCGAGTATGTGAAAGGTAAGAATAATGTAGTAGCTGATGCATTATCCAGGCGTCCATCCCCGTTATCTCTCAGCAGTATATCCACATATTGGAGGGCACTTCTCTTAGTGGAGTACTCCAAAAATAAATTCGCCTGCGAATTATTGGATGGGAAAATTCAGGATGACAGGTACAGGATTGTGGATGACATCATCTACTACAAGGACAGAATATACCTCATTCCAGAATCGATATTGAGGAAGAAGATCATCCAGGCAGCCCACAATTCTCCTTTATCAGGGCACCAAGGGTTTTTAAAAACCTACAGGTAAATCAGAGAGAGGTTTTCATGGAAGGGCCTCAAGGGGGAGATTATGCAGCATGTCCGGGAATGTAGCATCTGTTAGTGGAACAAGGTTGAGAAAACCCATCCAGTAGGGCTACTACAGCCACTACCGATCCTAGAACAGAAGTGGGAGAGCATCTCCATGGACTTCATTACAGGCTTGCCCAAGGTCCAAGGGCGAGATTGTTTATATGTAGTAGTTGACAGACTGACCAAGTTTGCGTATTTCTTCTTGATACCATCAGACTACTCGGCAGCTTAAGTAGCAGAGTTATTTTTCAGGGAGGTTTTCAGGCTACACGGGTTGCCTAAGACCATTGTCAGTGATCGGGATAGCAGGTTCATGGGTGCCTTTTGGCAGGAATTGTTCAAATTGGTGGGGACCGAACTCGCTACTAGTACGAGTTATCACCCCCAGAGTGATGGGCAAACAGAAATAGTCAACAAGTGGATCGAAGGATATCTCAGGAACTACATAGCAGGGCAGCAGCGAACCTGGATCAAATGGCTACACCTAGGAGAGTATTGCTACAACACTACTTATCACATGTCTATTAGGATGACTCCTTTTAAGGAATTATATGGTTATGAGGCCTTGGACTATGCAGATTTGGCATTTGGAGATAGTAGGGCTCCTAAGGCTAAGGATTGGATACAAGACAGTCACGACATCCTGAAAGTATTGAAAGAGAATTTATGGACAACCCAGAATCAACATAATATGTATGCCGACAAACACAAGATTGAGCGGAGCTTTGAGGTGGGGGATTTAGTATACTTAAGGCTCCAACCTTACAGACAGTCTTCACTTAAAAAGAAAGGAGCAGAGAATTTAAAACTCTGCTTCTATGGACCATAAAAAATAATTCGGAAGGTGGGAGAAGTGGCATATGAACTAGAGCTGCCCCTAGAAAGCAAGATCCACAATGTGTTCCATGTATCTAGCCTGAAGAAGACCCTCAAGCAACACATTTCTCCATCTACCGAATTGCCCCCTTTAGATGATGAAGGACTACTGATATTGTTTCCTGAACGGATCATACAGACCAGAGAGAGGAAGCTCAGGAACAAAGTGATCACGGAATATTTGGTTCAATGGAAAGGACTACCGCCAGAGGATGCCACTTGAGAAGGTGAACAGGTATTGCAGCATCCCAGTTTGAATTTGCTTGAGGACAAGCAATCTCGAGCGGGGAGGACTGTAATGTCCTCTTCCTTTTAGGCCTTGAGGCTCGAAACCGCTAACCTATGTCATTCCTATGGGTTCAAGCGGTTACTGATAGCTAGGGAATCAGATCAAGACTGATGCCATCCATAGAATATCTAGGGAATCCTCACTTGGTCAAGAAGGACCACCTGGGCCAAAGGCTACCTTCATGCATGCCATCCGAAGCATTATTTTATGATGCATGTACTTTTTAGGTCTCCATCCGCATGCATGCAAGTCAACGACAAATTAGAAGATAAAGTGACCTAATTAGGTCAAAGATTAGGTTTTACATAGTTGAACTTTATAAATAGAGGATAAAGCAAGAGGAGACCTCACTTATGTTTATGATTATTTTGGGAAGCTCTTGGATAGCAGCACAGCGTGCAGCACAATAGTTGGGGTTGGAGACGAATTCGTCAGCTAACAGGATTTCGGCAGTGAAACATCTGTCCTAGTCTTATTCCAGGTAAGCCATACTGGTTCACCACTTGTTCTTCATTCATTCATCAGTTATATAGCACAGGGTATAGATTGTTGCAGGGGCACGGTGCAGCCGTAAGGGGGGTTTTCCACCAGAAATCCCTAATCAGCTGTAGGACCTCCATATCTCAGTTTCCTTCTGAAACTCAGGCACCAGTCTTATCATCAGCTACATACTCTGGCACTCCTTCATTATCAGCTCCATCTGAGCTCATCCGAAGTCGTTATCAGCATTTTCGGATTCTCAGGGGCATGAGCAGCTGCCTCACTGAACCTAGATGCCCTCCTACTTATAGGTGTCAAATCTTCAACATACTCCAGCCAATCTCTCCGGGACAGTAAGGTTATCATCCATGCAAATAGGCGGATCCATCGGACACTTCCTTCCTTGAGGGCGTCACCTTTTTCTCTGATTGGGTGTCTTGTTGCTGGGGCATTCACTAGAGGCAAGAGAGATCAGTTCCTCTCTGATCTAGTTCTCAGTACTTGCAGACTTTATCTGAAGCAGTCTGACGAGTTATCAGTGGTAAGTGTTTATTCTATCTCACAAACCCTAACCCTAATTTTTCCTATAAAATAGGGATTTTTGCATGGCAGTTTGAATGCCCAATTGTATCAGCATAATTGTTTAGAAATAGAAAATATCGGGATTTGGGATATTACAAAGGTAAAAGTTTGAAAGACTATTTATACCTTTACACAACCATCCTCCCAAATAACTTAGTTGTCATAGCTGGCCAAACACATTCGAACCTACCGCTGAAACGTCATGACTCAATTTCAATAAGGTTGATTGTTACCAATTGTTTCTTTAAGATTAATAACAATATAAGCTTAAACTGTAAGGCGAGGTCCTTAAGCACTGTTTCCAGCCCTTACTCCACAGAGCTCAACCACCTATCAAACTATTGAATTAACTTATCATCATAGGATTAAAATGTTTAACCTATAATACACATCAAAAGTAGGCGAGCTTCCTTTGTATTTAGAGCGCTGTAATGAACATCTCCACGATTTTTATCGTCATTACTAGGAGAGAGGAATTAAATTAGGAGAACAACCAAAGAAGAAGAAACATATACACATAATGTAGAATACCCCTACGTATCTTATTACATTAAGAGATGTGTTTGTGAATTAGTGTGTCTGCAAAATATGATTATTAACATCTTCCAACAGTAAGCATTTTTAACACATCATCATCATGAAGAAAAGAAGTAAACATGCAGAACATAATATCACAAGAGAGACCACCATATTCACATAATATCACAAAAGAGACACCATATTCACGTGGTTCACCTCATCCACGAGGCTACGTCCACCAACCGCTATTTCATATATTATTCATTCAATAAAGGACAATACAATTCTACAACATCTCATTGCCATATTTACTTTCAGTTATCCTCATGGAGCTTCCGTGAGAACTTGAACCTCTTGGTTCTGCAGAACCAAAAACATGAAAAGAATTCTTACCCAACTTTAACCTTCAAGACATAAGACTGTCCTTTAGGACCTAAGAGACCTTTACAATGCTTTTCCTTCTTAGGCTGCTAGCAAGGCCACCAGCATAATATTTCAATTTAGATTCAAAGGGTGGAGCAAGTAGAACCAAGGGACACCAGCCAAACCCCTTGTAACAACAAACCCCAATCATTAAATCGACTAGCTATGCTCACTATCAAATGCTCTCGAACAGAATGCAGTCATCACGCATGCTCGATGGGAACTACCTCTAACCTCACCGAGAATAGACAGGTTTAACAGTCCAATGCATTGGACGGGCTATGGAGTCACAAGAAAACAGAAGAACTAACTACAAGTCTCCATGCATCCTAGGGTGGGGACAACTTCTATCCTCAACGGCGCATAGACAGTCCAGTCAGAAACCTGTTGCTTAAGCTCTAATCCCGTGGAACCAAGCTTGTGTTCAACGTGCATATCTCTAAGCTCTTACACTATAGCTTCCTGAACTAACTAGTCCATTTTCCCATATGTTACCGATCACCTCTGTGTATGAAATGTAATTCATATCAGGGTTTACTAGTATGACCATTGCCTTGACCATTAACAATATGGAATCCCGTATACATATACTAGCTTAACACTGGTGGGCTATGGAGTCACAAGGAAAAATCAAATAATAGCAAAACAAGTCGATCACGTATCGTTGGTGGAAACGACCTTTACCCAAACAATGCATAGAATATCCCTCTTTCCTATGTGAACTTACATAGAACCTGCCGCCAAACTCATACTGACATTTCAGCGTTCTAATAACTAGGGAAAATCACCCATTATGCACAGATGGTTTACAATTTTCCTTCATATCTGAAACCTGGTCTCAAAGAACTAAATAAATCGCACACCAAAAATCACAGTCAAGGAGTTGCAATCTTACAATTCTAACCTGAACATTTGAAAGATGACAGATCTAAGAGGATGATCGATTTAAGAGGGCGATGTCCGTCACCCTACAGCCGGAGTAGCGACTCCAGTAGCATGAAATGGAGCTAAGCCATACATACGTTTAATAGGAATGCAAGCCTTAACTTTCAACAAGCATAAAAAATAATCACAACCCTAGCGATTGGCTATTTATGGCCTATGAAAATGTTTCGCCTCTATTTACCAGAATTCCATGGCCAGGTTCGGATTTGAAGTAGGAATTCAATCGCATAAGTTCCAAGGGTATTTATCTTGGAGTATATCAATATTTAGAGAAAGCTACACGCTGCCCGCATAGATATACTTACAGTGCACAATTAAATAGAAACAGGGATGCATAAACTACCATTCCAACGCGCATGAGGTAGACGCCCAGTGTCACGATGCAGCTCCAGCTGAGGCCATCATTTGCAGCCAGCGTCTCCCCTTTCCCAATCCGTCCGCATACCTATAAACATATTTTCTTGGCCCCCCTGTACTAGGTGAGAGCGCCCTCCTCTTATCCTCCGACGAGATTCTTAACATAGGGTTTCCGTTACCGTTGCTGATGGGGAGGCTATCATGCTATAAATTCACTGAAATCAGGTGACTGTTTTATGGGCTAAGTTAGTGGCATGACTAATTACGGTCAGTAATTATTTCATTCCTCCATCTGGGCCGAACTTCTCCTTTTAATTTCTGTAGGTAATTAATGGTGTTTTTAACAAACTGAACGCTGAGATGCGTATAAGTCAAAGAATTACATTGACTGAGGTTTCATATGAAAAGACTGCATATAGCCCAAAAGTGCCACAAGGCGGAGTTAGAAAAAAGTGAGTCTATCACTACATTGTTCCGCTTGCATCCTAGAATGCCTCGATAGATTTAGAGATGCATTTCAAGTATATAGGGTTTTCCAACGTTATACCCTAAGTTGCCGAGTCGGATAAATAGAATATGGCGACGAGGAAAGAGGACTTCTAGTTTCGGTTATGATAAACTTATACATATTTTATTTCCCCACAAAAAAACTCTTGTTATGATGCTCCCCTATTCTAATTACATCAAAATCCTTCATGTTCCCTACTATTTCAAATAGTACAAATATGATATATATATATATATATATATATATATATATATATATATATATATATATTATACCGACAGCTCTTTTCACTAAAGGTGGTCCACTAAGACATTAAATAATATAGTTCTCCTTTATCATAAGTAATGTTCTTTTGTGTATTTACACAAACAATCCTTTTTACTTTAGGGGTCTCATATTGTATAAAATAATTATCCACTATTACTTGTAATATTCTTTACATATTCTATACATGTAGGTGGTTTTATATTGTATATAATAATATACATGAGTATGGGTTAAATGTCCGCTATAATATATATATATAATGTTATTTATATCCTACCTGCAGTTTTATTTACTATAGGCGGTTTCCTCGTGTGTGTGTATATATATATATATATATATATATATAGGACCCTTATATAAACATACACACATTTTCCTTCCACTCTCCTTGGTCAAGGTGAGGTGGATACAAGTGGTGGTATACTTAGGTTCCTGTTGTTTTTAACGAAAGATTCCTTTTGACCATTAGCTCTATTAGGATGCTTTTCTCCTCGAAAAATCCCTTTTGATCTTAACCCTTTAATTCTTTCGTATCGATGCTAAATTGGGTGCAACTCATTCTATCGTGACTTGATTCTATTAGGGTTTTGTTAAGAGTTGCGATGTCTGAGTCGCGATAGGTTTTGGCAAAACCATGTACCGCGGTACGTGCAAATACTGTCTCTGAAGACCGAGGATGTAAGTTTGTCCACTTAGGCATATTTCGATCTAGGATGACCATTAAATCTTGTGTCGTTCAAGAATATGTTCACTCTTCTTCCCATTCACTGTTTTACCTCCCCTAGTGGATTCAGTCACCCGTTTTAAGTCGTGTCCGAGTCTCTCATCTCCCAGGTCTATAGCTTGAAAAAAAAATCACATCTCCTATCATACAAGGTTCTATTGGTAGGGCATTGGCCTTGAGATCCTCACCAGAGAACAAGATACATCCAAAATTACAAAATATTCAGAGGTAGTTCAAGGGGGACGTTACATCGTCCCCCCCTTAAGATAACACTGTCCTTGGTGTTTCAACATTTTATATTTCCTTCTTTTCTTCATCATCTTTTCTTCTTTGTTCTGAACCCTGGAGATCCTTCGGTCCTTCTCAAATTCTCATTGTTCACGACCTGCTGCTTCCTACACAAGGTTCAGGTCTAGCATGAAATTTTGCTGAGTAATACATGTTCAAAAATTGTAATTCAATTTAACAAGATCTACAGATCCATTTTGCATTGTAACAATATGCAATTTGGCGTCGTAATGCCCAATCATTTTTTCATAGAGCAATTCATTCATTGATGAAAGGTAATTATTACGCTTTTGGGGGTTGATCCCACCTTGGGATAGTTATGTTGTCCTCGACCTCAGGAAGGATCCTATCTTTCACATTAAACATGTAACAGCTTAATTACTTACAAATTCATGAACTTGTTTTACATTCATTACTTTTCCAACGTCCTTGGGTATCTTTTCATTCTTGGATGGACTTACGACAATTTCTAAGGTTACTCTCCCTTTTAACTACTAGTTAAAAGTTTTTCCCCCTCAGTGACATCAAACAGCGTCCTGTCTTCCAGATGCCCAAATTTTTGCCTAGGTCTTTTTGCCACACTATATGCCTAACACCAAAGTGCTCACGCGGCAATTGCTTGCCTAACACCCATGTGCTCATGTGGCATGTATGCCTAACACCCATGTGCTCATGCGGCAATCACTTGGCTAACACCATGGTTCTCCCACAGCATTCAAAAATTCTTTCTGGTTCGTATTTTAATATTCAATCTTTGACTGTTCGTGATGCACACTCCTTAGTGCTCAGTAGGACTTACTATCATTGTCCTGATTCGTGGATGGGCTACATAGTTAGTCAAAGCATTTATTGATAAACCAAGACTTAATTAATCAATTACCATAATTTCACAATTAGCAGTGATTTTAATCGCCATTCCCAAATTATAACACCCTGTAGAAAAAAATTACCCCTTACCTTTCTCTAAGCAATTGGGTGTAACTTATAACCACAGGAGGATTCTACACACCGCAGTGCATGTCAGCTGCATGAGTGGTCAGAATCATAATGAAAACTGCAATGTTAGTATAACATCATCCACAGTTAATCCTTGGTTTATCAAACTTGAATTTTGACAATTTAAAATGAGTAAGTCATCACCCATACTTAATCCTTATCAGTTAAGGCACTGAATTACTAATAGCCACTTTCGGCTGATAGTATTCCTAGCATAAGCTATAAGATTAGCACATAACATCATTAATCAATTATTTTTTATATCTACGTCTTCAGACATCCTTACTAGTCTATATGTTAGGATATTCACTAGTGAAGGGGCATTTATTCCTCTTTCATGAGTGGAGATGCTAGGGACACAAACATTCCAATATCGTTAGTAGGTCAAGGTAAAACATAATTTCAACTACTACCTTTACTCAGCTACAACCAATAATATTAGGTACAACATACCATGCTTTTACCTTAGCTGAGTTGCAGGCCAATCCATAAGCTGTCTAGCTCCCTTTCAAGGAAATCCTGTAATGTACCCCTTATACCTTGATGTTGTTATGTGTGGAAAAGAGGGATATCTTTTCTTTTATGTTTGTGTATTTAGTTGTTACTGCAAAGGAGTCAATCATGCTAGTGGCAGATTTTTGCATGGCCATTCAATGAAAACATCTTAATGTCCTACTACACGCATGGTAACACCACCGTTTGACAGTTTACATTCCGACTCCTCTACAGAAATCAACATGCAAATTGAAAAGCCAACTTACTTAGACTGCTGTTTAACATAAACAAAATATTGTGACATACCCATATCGGTGAGAACATAATCCTTTCGATAGACTATTGTACCTTCGATTAAAATGTCAGTAACATGCAAATTAACACCCACTGTGGTTCAATCACTGAAATCTCACGAAGCTTTTGTATTAAGGTCACCCATTCCAATCCTTCCAAGATTTAATATCAGTTTGCTTTGGGCAGGAATTTCATTCGATAAATCCACCCTTTGTACTAGCATAATTCAACGGTCAGAATCATTGTAATAAGCAAGCATCACATAGTTTGTCTGACTAACATATCAATTAAGCTCGTCTCATATTGGTAGATGGTTTAACATATAAGTTAAGACCCACCTCCTTGTATTTATAATACTTAGGTGAAACCACTCCACTAAGTTATGTAATCATCATTATTATTTATGAGGAAGAAATTATATAAGCAGGTTATCAAAACAAAATATTTTAACTTCCTTATTGGGAAGAAGGTATACTGATTGTAGAACTCCCTTGTATACTCAGTTATTCCTTTTACATCATGCTCAGTTATTCATTCTATAAAAACAACAAGATAACTAAATCTTGCAAACACATAGCACCGATATAACTCATGATATCAAAAGGTAAAGACAATTTGCAAGAGATGCAAGTATAAAGAGACATAGACAAAGATATACGTGGTTCACCCCTACTAGGGCTACATCAACCAAAATCTGCTAATCCTTTATTATTTCAATCAAATATGCAGCACTTCTAGTACAATTTTTCCTCTTCCCAAGGAAGATCATTTTTATTTTCAAGAGGAGTACAGAGGCTCCCTGCTCTCTCTCAATATGCAGATCTGTGGCAAGGAAATGAATTACAAAAAGATTTACAAAACAAGGAAATCATTATAGCCTTCAAAGTATTTCCTTAGTATGCGTTAGGGTCATTGTCTAACAATGGCAGAGAATTATTATTGTTAATTTCTTGCCCAATCATAGATTTTAACTCTATTTTTAATAGTAGTCTTTATATAAATTCTTTTAAGAAAGAATGGTTGTCTTATAACTACACTCAGCAGTCTTTAATATAAATTCTCTTAAGACATAATCGTTGTCTTATATCTACGCTCAGCAGTCTTTAATATAGATTCTTGTAAGACAGAATCGCTGTCTTCCAACTACGCTCAGCAGTCTTTATATAAATTCTTTTAGACAGAATCGTTGTCTTATAACTACACTCAGCAGTCTTTATATAAATTCTTTTAGACAGAATTGCTGTCTTGTAACTAGCTCAGCAGTCTTTAATTTAAATTCTTTTAAGACAGAATCGTTGTCTTGTATCTAAGCTCAGCAGTCTTTAATATAAATTCTTTTAACACAAATTCACTGTCTTCTAACTACGCTCAGCAGTCTTTTTAAGAGATGAGTATCTTTCCTTTTTAAGATCATACCCCGTATCCTTTCAAGTCAGTCGTTAAGACTAACCTCCAGTCTTATATCCTTCACGCCATTTGTTGTCCTAGCCCACAACTCAATATATTTGCACAAATCGCAGTCTTACACTGAGAGCCGTTGACTCTCTTAAAGTTTGACATCACAGTTTGTAAAGTAGGCCATAAAAAGGTGTGGAAAAACTTAGCGAACCAGATCTTTTCAAGGATTAGGGATACTAAGGATCCTTCAAGACCAGGATTTCAAGAGAGGTTGTTTTGACCCGTCTAGTAAATCTAACGTTGCCCTTTTGTCAAACCAGCACCAACAATATTTCCCCCCTTCGTGGACAAAGATCCTTCATAGCAATACGTAATACAAGCAAAGGGCACCGGGTTTGATCCACTGATTTTGTTGCGGAGCAAAGCTCTTGTTTGAACAAGATGAACGCTTGAAAAATTGAAATTGCCAGGAATAACATCAATTCATGCTCCTTTGAAATTTCAAACGACCAGGAAGAGGAGCAACATGCATGCCAAACCTATGTGCATTTTCACATAATTGGAGTTTGGAAAAAAAACAATGGTTGGCTGTAAAATATTAAGGGAGATATGAACAGGCAGATCTCATTAAGCCGAAGAATCTAGAGATGAAGGAATTCATTACACAGATAGATAGGTCGGCCCAAAGTTAAACAGTTTGTGGTTAAAAGGAGCATCTTTGATGGAATGCAAATATCTTAACAAAGATCAATGCATAAACACATATATGTACAGAAATAAAAGAATAACGAACTTTTAACCTAGATACAAGGCAACTCTTTCATTTCTGATTCAAGGTGCGTTACCTGAGAACAAGGAGAGCCGAAAAGGGGTTTCTTGGGTTTCTTACTGAATGCACACTAAATCAGCCAGGAATTCTCATCATCCCTCCACCATACCAGATTGGCGACTCGAGTGCTCCTTGTGCTCCTTTCCTTAGCTTTCCCCCTCCTGAAACCCTCCATCTCTATCTCTAATGCCTCTTTGGGTGACTGTGGCCCGGACGGATCCTACTTTTAGGTGCTAGCAGCGGCCACTCTCTGTCAGGTGGCATTTTCCTGTCTCCCCCTTTACCCGATAACGCAGAGCCCCTTTTTCCAAAAATAAGGACGTAGGCAAGGAAAAACAAAACAAAAGAAGACCGGCGCTGCCCAGCCATTTCCACCAACACCAAATTTATTCAGGAGAACCCTAACACTCCCATGATCAACGCTTGCCATTTCCTGTAAATCCTCCACAATGGGCATTTTTAATTCAGGGAATATAAAACTCCATAATCAACGCCTCTTCCGGTTAACGTCTGTCCAGGGAAGTAATTTCAAGTCCACAATTTGTGGCCGTAAAACCAGCTACTATTTTTTTTTCTTTTCCAAAAACTTCGCGTGAGTAGTCAAAGTGTGACAAATCAAAGGCTCCTATGCTATAAGTAATTTGTCATACCAGCAGCTCCTATCACTATAGGGGGTCTGCTAAAATAGTTTTCCTCCATCATACCTAAAGTTCTGTCATGTATTTTACACCAGCACTTCCTTTTACTATAGGTGGCCATATACTGTCTAAAAAAATTGTCCAGCATTATATGTAACATTATTTATATATTTTATATATGTAGGTGGTATTATATTACATATATATATATGACACCCTTGTGTGTATATATATATATATATATATATATATATATATATATATATATATATATATAATTTACATGTGTATGGAATTAATTGTGTGCTATTATATATATAATGCCATTTATATATTTTATTACCTGCAGTTCCATTGTCTAGAGGTGGTTTGCTTTAATATATATATATATAGTACCCTTATACATAATATACACACATTTTCCTTCCAATCCTCTTATCTTAAGGTGAGGTGGAAAGAGCACAAGAGTACTTAGGCTCTTTTTAAGGATATTATGACCTAAAAAATTCTTTTGTGTCATTATAAAACGAGTGGAACTCCATCTATCTTGACATGATCCTATTCGGGTTTAGTACTGAGTTGCGGTGTCTCACTCGGGATAGGTTTCAGAGAGACATATATCGAGGTAGGTGTGGACATTAACTCTAAAGACCCAGGATGTAATTTAGTCCGCTTAGGCTTACCTTGACCTAGGACGACGATTAAAATCTTATGTCAATCAAGAAGACGTTCACTCTTCTTCCCATTCATTGTTTTACCTTCCCTAGCGGATTCAGTCACCTGTTTTAAGTTCTGTCCCGGTCTCGCATCTTCCCTGTCTATAGCTTAGTGAATCACATTTCCTACCATACCAGGTTCTGCTGGTGGGGCCTTGGCCTTGAGCTCCTCACCAGAGAACAAATACATTTAGAAATTACAAAATATTCAGAGGCATTTGAAGAGGGATGTTACAAATCCTGTAAGGAATTTTATTGTCCTCGTAAAAGTGTGTAAGAAATCAATAATTCCAATGAATATATATATAACCAACTGCATAACTCAACTTTTGCATACTAATAATTTTTTTTTTTTTTTGAAGGAATACATTACAACAATGGTGTTATTGTACTAACTTGAATACTCCTTCTAGCTACTCTAGTTCTAGCCTTACTTAGCATCCATTTAGTATGCTAAGAATATTTAATATACACAAGTTAACCAGCAACTTTTGATCATGAAGCTATCAACCATTGTTGTAATCAGCTTTAGAAACCAAAATTTGCTTCTTTCACCATTACTTATTAGGTGCGGCGATGGTCCATTTCTGGGTTTATTAGTTCATGATAGTGAGACAATATCCAAACATAATTCTTCCTTATGGAATATGCAACTGTAGTTGTTTCGACTAGCATGTGACCATGCGATGACATCTTGTGTTCTCAGCTTACGTGGAAGGGACGTTTCATATTAAATACATTTTATCTAATGTGAGCATCGGTATCTTTAATACCTCTAACATCTAATTCATACAAGTTGTATTTGTACAAACTTGACCATATAACATGAGCCATTAGCATATTTATGTACTTTGGTGTCACTTACCTTTTGCTTCATCCCATTTCCTATAGTTGCAGCAAATCCCGTAGAGCGTCAGGGTAATACGGTGACCCCCTAAATGGTCACTTATTTCATTTTTAACCAGTTCCTTGATATCTTCAATGGATATCCACCTAGTCCTTTTGTGACTGCATTGTTCATTCAACATAGCTTGATATTCTAATATTAATGCAAATATAGATTATCTCAAAGGTGCTATAACTAAATTGCTTTAGACTGATCTTTCTCAGAATAATATAGTCATTGTATTCACGTACCTTAATAGAATTTTCCCCAAACTTAAAGTATACTTCCAACATATCAAAAAAATGGAGCTATGGTTTCCAAACTTTCCAAAAAATTCAATATAATTAATTCAAAGGTTATCGTCTTGGCAACCTTCCATAATAAACATGAATCATATAGACTCTAGATGTTTTCCCACTAGGGATTTCATCCTTTGCCTCTGATCTCTATGTGATGTTGCTTTTTTTGACCGTGCGCACCCGCATGATTTGCTCACAAATTCTTGCCTAAAATAAGTTGCATCACACTTTCATAAAACATATTTTAGAACAACAAGTTCCTATTTGAATGCACAAAATATACTAGTGTATCATATTATGCATTCTAATCTTACTAAACAACTTTAGAATAATACCGGTATATCTTACATAGATGTATTGCATTTGGGCCTAATTTTCTCATTCACCAATCAGACATATAACCTTTCTTGTATTCCAGTTCATGCAACTAACTCCATGCATTGAGAAAAACACGTGCAAACTAGTTTAGTTCCATGATCTTAAGATTAAACAATCTTTTTATTGCATGCATACCCATTAGTAATTATAAGTTCCTCATATTTAAATCACATGTTCACCACATACCTGTATGTCGATGAGTCCATTAGGTCCGAGCATTGTAACTTGGCTCTGATACCATATGTAACGTACCCCTGGTACCTTGGTGTAAAAAGAGGTAAAAGTGTTTGTTTTGCTGATTACTACAAAAGGGGCCAATCACATTAGCAGCAGATATGGCATTTGAAAGGAGCAGGATAGGACAAATGCGAAAATGTCAACACTATATGCAATACAAAGCAATTTTTGATCCTTACATTCAAACTCCTCTACGGAAACGAAACATGGAATGTGAAAAACAAATTACTAAGATTGCAATGTCCCTCTTAGCCCTTGATGCCAATATCTACAGAAAATGTAACATGCCTAGATCAGCAAGAGAAAAAAGGTAAAAGTTTGAAAGACTATTTATACCTTTACACAACCATCCTCCCAAATAACTTAGTTGTCATAGCTGTCCAAACACATTCAAACCTACCACTGAAACGTCATGACTCGATTTCAATAAGGTTGATTGTTACAAATTGTTTCTTTAAGATTAATAACAATATAAGCTTAAACTGTAAGGCGGGGTCCTTAAGCACTGTTTCCATCCCTTACTCCACAGAGCTCAACCACCTATCAAACTATTGAATTAACTGATCATCATAGGATTAAACTGTTTAACCTATAATACACATCAAAAGTAGGCGAGCTTCCTTTGTATTTAGAGCGTTGTTATGAACATATCCACTATTTTTATCGTCATTACTAGGAGAGAGGAATTAAATTAGGAGAACAGCCAGAGAAGAAGAAACATAAACACATAATGTAGAATACCCCTGCGTATCTTATTACATTAAGATATGTGTTTGTGAACTAGTGTGTCTGCAAAATATGATTATTAACATCTTCCAACAGTAAGCCTTTTTAACACATCATCATCATGAAGAAAAGAAGTAAACATGCAGAACATAATATCACAAGAGAGACCACCATATTCACATAATATCACAAAAGAGACACCATATTCACGTGGTTCACCTCATCCACGAGGCTACGTCCACCAACCGCTATTTCATATATTATTCATTCAATAAAGTACAATACAATTCTGCAACATCTCATTGCCATATTTACTTTCAGTTATCCTCATGGAGCTTCCATGAGAACTTGAACCTCTTGGTTATGCAAAACCCAAAACATGAAAAGAATTCTTACCCATCTTTAATCTTCAAGACATAAGACTGTCCTTTAGGACCCAAGAGACCTTTACAATGTTTTTCCTTCTTAGGCTGCTAGCAAGGCCATTTGCAAGCCGACGTTAAGAAAAAGCAGAAACAAGCACTTGAGAAAGTATAGCTTCGCCACCAGCATAATATTTCAATTTAGATTCAAAGGGTGGAGCAAGTAGAACAAAGGGACACCGGCCAAACCCCTTGTAATAGCAAACCCCAATCATTAAATCGACTAGCTATGCTCACTATCAAATGCTCTCGAACAGAATGCAGTCATCATGCATGCTCGGTGGGAACTACCTCTAACCTCACTGAGAATAGACAGGTTTAACAGTCCAGTGCACTGGACGGTCTATGGAGTCACAAGAAAACAGAAGAACTGACTACAAGTCTCCACGCATCCTGGGGTGGGGACGACTTCTATCCTCAACGGCGCATAGACAGTCCAGTCAGAAACCCGTTGCTTAAGCTCTAATCCTGTGGAACCGAGCTTGTGTTCAACGTGCATATCTCTAAGCTCTTACACTATAGCTTCCTGAACTAACTAGTCCATTTTCCCATATGTTACCGATCACCTCTATGTATGAAATGTAATTCATATCAGGGTTTACAAGTATGACCATTGTTCTGATCATTAACAATATGGAATCCCGTATACATATACTAGCTTAACACTCGCGGGCTATGGACTCACAAGGAAAAATCAAACAACAACAAAACAAGTCGATCACGTATCGTTGGTGGAAACGAACTTTACCCAAATAGCGCATAGACTGTCCCTCTTTCCTATGTGAACTTACACAGAACCCGCCCCCAAACTCATACTGACATTTCAGCATTTTGATAACTAGGGAAAATCACCCATTATGCACAGACGGTTTACAATTTTCCTTCATATCTGAAAGCTGGTCTCAAAGAACTCAATAAATCGCACACAAAAAATTGCAGTCAAGGAGTTGCAATCTTACAATTCTAACCTGAACATTTGAAAGATGATAGATCTAAGAGGATGATCGATTTAAGAGGGCGATGTTCGTCACCCTATAGCCGGAGTAGCGACTCCAGTAGCATGAAATGGAGCTGAGCCATACATACGTTTAATAGGAACGCAAGCCTTAACTTTCAACAAGCATAAAAAATAATCACAACCCTAGCGATTGGCTATCTATGGCCTACGAAAATGTTTCGCCTCTATTTACTAGAATTCCATGGCCAGCTTTGGATTTGAAGCAGGAAGTCAATCACATAAGTTCCAAGGGTATTTATCTTGGAGTATATCAATATTTAGAGAAAGCTACAGGCTGCCCACATAGATATACTTACAGTGCACAATTAAATAGAAACATGGATGCGCAAACTACCATTCCAACACGTAGGAGGTAGACGCCCAGTGTCACGGTTCAGCTCCATCCGAGGCCATCATTTGCAGCCAGCTTCTCCCCTTCCCCAATCCATCCCCATAACTATAAACATATTTTCTCGCCCCCCCCCCCCCCC
>LPNX010619671.1:0-143895 GCA_001517045.1 Pseudotsuga menziesii
GACAAATCGCTCAGATTGTTTTGACTGCATAGACTTGGATTTATATAGCACTTCTTATACCTCTACAAGATGCCAAATTCACATTCGTGGAATTGGTTGCCATAGTTTTCAACATAATTTTATGTAAAAGTTTTTAGATCTATGGTACCAGAAATGGGATTGAATCGAGAAGTATGTTGGATAAGAATATGAGTCTTGGAGGTATAGAGTGTTTTGACTCAATAAAGAGAGGTAGACAAATTCCTGTGGACTCATCCCTCGTTATGAGCCTTATAAGCCATATAATGACACTGGTGCTCAACATTAGTTTTATACATTTATTATTGTTAAGGTTCGCTAAATAGTATTTTGATGATGGAGACATTTTCTTTTTTAACCTTTAGGTTTCTTAGAATTTAAAGGGAGATAATATTTTGTTTTCTCTGAATGACTTTTTGGAGTGCAATTGTTGAAGCACGGTTTGCACCTCGAAATATTTGATCCCTCTCGGCGCATGATAGAGCCGGGTAAAGCTGGATCTAAGCTGGTTTAAAATTTAAATAAGGTTTAGTGACTAAAAGAAAATTAAAATATTATAAGGAGATCGGCAAAGAAGTTTGGCTCTTTAAGCATAGGAATATAATTTTAAAAGAAACTAAATAATCCATTTCTTTAGGTTGGATAAACCAAAGATTGGTCTAAAAAATTTAAAATATTATCATCATCAAATCAAAATATATTTTATGCTTTAAACTTTTTTATTTTTACAATTTTTTATTACTTAAAAAAAAAACTATCAAATTTACAACAACATTAATTTATATAATATTTGTAATAGATTTTATAACTTTTAGTTTATAATTCATTAATTTATATCATATTTGAAATAGATTTCATAACTTTTAGTTTATAATCTATAGTTTTATAGTTTTTTATTACACTTTAAAAATATTATTTAAAGTAATGTTTCATCAAATTTACAACCACATTAAAAATAAATTTTTAATAGATTATAAATATTTAATTATAAAAAAATAAAAAATAAAACAAAAATCATAAACCAATAAATTATAAACAAATATAAAAAATTAAATAGCCATAGTTTTTCATTACATTTATATTTCTAAAGTTTATTTAATATGATGCATCAATTCATCCTTACAAAATCATAAATTAGTGTTTTCCCATAACAATTATAAATCATTGTTTTTCTATATATTTTCATAGATAATAAGATTAATATTTTTAATTTGTATTTTATATTATGAATAAAGTCATTCACTAAATATTATAAATCATTGTTTCCATGAATATTAAGAATAAATGTATTAGAATTTTATTATGATTTTTATTTATTTATATAATATACTCAATTATTGAATTTTGATTTAAATTAAAAGAAAAAAAATTAAGATGAGTGATTTTATGTACACTTTTATTATAGTAATAATATTATTATGTTGAAATTATGGATATAATTACCAAAAAAAATATAAACAAATGTTTTAATAACTTTATTTAGGTTTGGTTTTTAGGAAATAAATCTAGTTGTTCTTATTAATAGTAAAGTTTTCAAAATAAAAGATTTTATAAGATAATTATTATATATAAATTTATACATGATAAGTGTCATTCATATAAAATTTTAAATATGTTTAATATTATAAAATACAATGGGCATAATGGTTTCCTAATCAATTGGATTGCTTTCTTAATATTAAGACAAGTATTTATAAGATAACATCATAACAAATCCATGGGTAAATAACATGGGTCATCAAATACTAATGTGACCTAGTCAACCACTCAACTAACTAACTAATTAATGCACTGTTGGTATTGGTAAGTTGAGATTACAATTCTTAACACACCGCTTTAATCTCAACTAGGAAAATACTTTCACCACTATCAATGCAAAAAGATGTCCGTTGGTCCATGTCTCAGCTAGGCTTACATTTTATTCAATTAACTTTAGCTTCACTTTTTTCCTTGAAGGGTACTTACACTTCCTCTTCTTTGTCTTCTAGATCTTGATGCTAAGTAGTTGTTCTTCTTAAGGTTCTAAATCATAGTGCAAGTCTTCTTCTTTTGTTTCAACATGATTTTTCTTGTTGTCATCTTTACCTGCACACTGATTTTTTTTGTGAGAAAAAATATGAATATATTTCATCTCTTATTTGGGAGAATTCACATATTGGTGTTCCTCGTCAAAGGGAGGTACTTCATCATGCTCATATTCTTCATTTGCTTGTACCTAATGTGCGTCCTTCATTGCTTCATAAAAAGTAGTGGGAGTATAGGAATACTATAGATGCTCATGAATAGCACCAGTCTGCTCCATAGTAGCATAATTCGGTCTTATTGGTCTTTTCTCTATGGAAATTTCGAACAAATTCAAATTCCTCAAAAATTAGATTTTGGTGTGATAGGAATATGGGTTAATTTTGGAAATTAATTTTTAAAACCATATTTTAATTATTAAAACACTTTAAAATAAATACCTTTCAATTTTATACTTAGTAATTCAATTTAATAAGAATAAAAATAAGCCAAAGAAAATGAATATGCAATTATTATAGCTACACTAGATTTATTGGTTACCAAAACCATGTGTCCAAAACCACTAACATCCTTGCTCATTCCGAGTCGAAGTTAAATGTAACACAATTTAAACATTAATTAATTAATTCCAATATAAATAGTGTTAAATATTATTTACTTTCTTCTTAATATAATTGATAACTATTAATATCTAAGATTTTTCTCTCTTATACTACGAGCATTATCTTTTTGTTCTTTCTTTTTGTCTTTTTAAAGAACAATTTTGGTTATAAAAATATATATTTAATTTTTTTAAGTTTAAAATTTAATGGTTGATATTCAATATTTCATTAAAAATATTTTATATCTTTAACTATATGTAAATGTTATATATATAGTTGTATATTTAATTAAAAATATTATATATATTGTTGTATATTTAATTACAAATATTATATATAAGAAGGATACTTTCTTATTTTATTCATATTTGATTTAATAGTTACGTATGTATCGAATCGTATTAGTACTCTAGTTATGCTATTATCGTCTACTCATAGATCTGCTTCAAACTTGTAGTTTTATGGTTTTGGGGTGGACTGTGTGCTCGTGTTTCTTCTGTGTTGCAATCATCTAGTTGGTGTTCCTTTTCAACAACTGTTGTAGGTTCTATGCTGCTATCAATTGTTTTTTGCTCAAATAGACTATCACTCACATCACTTGACATGGCTACATTGACATGTTTGATTTCAATGTCATCAACAAACATAATTGGTCCAAAAATATTTGTTGTACTTACATGCATGGTTTCCTCATAAAGAGAGTCTTTTTTATTGTCTTCCACTTCACTGTGAGATTCTTGTTGCTTTGCGTGACTTGCAAAGTCATTTTTTCTAAATTAGGTTCATTACTAAACACTTTTTTTCATTATATCTCATGCTCTTTTTGGAGTATCAACATCTACAATATAATGAAATAGTGAATAGTTTATATCATCTTATATGAGACATAAGGAAACATCTTTCCTTCTTTCTTTTTGGAACTTCGTCAAAGCTTTAAATCAATGTGGATTTCTAGTATCTTCTTCAACAATGAACATATTGTAATTTCAACAAATTACTTTCTTTGATTGCCCACACATCATACTCATCTCCGTGGCAGGTCTAACATAAACCTTCTGGTGTTAAGAGATTTATTACCTCTTCAATTTGTGCTTCTCGTAGCTCCATCTTCAAGAATTGGTATTCTTTGAACCTACAATCTTCTTGTCTCGATCGCAACCTCCAATAAGATTGGATCTACACCTATGTGTTCTTTCCACTTTGTGAAAAGACTACCCAAAAAACAAAGAAAAAATGGATCATAAGGTGTGATACCAGGTTAAAGATTACAAAGTATTAAAACCATGGGTATATACCATGGGTCATCAAATACTATGGGCAGTTAATTCGAGGTAATGTGACCTACTCAGCTACTCAACTAAATAACTAATTAATGTAGTATTGACAGTTGTCATTTGAGATTACAATTCTTAATAGAATAGCATTCACAATAAAACCCCTGTTAAAATACAACCTTACTAAATAAGCTTGCATTGTTTTTACTATTTGTTACTTTATGGTGGTTTACACCACATTATTTATATATTTTATGGTGATGTATACTAAAGACACATTACTTTTGGTGTTTTTCACCATAAGATTAGCTTTGGTGTTATGTAGCACAAAATTCCAATCCAAATAAGATTGGTTTTGGTAGTTTGCACCATACACCATGAAATGCCACATATTTAGTTAATACCAAAATCAATTTTTTCACAAACACCACTTTTACACTATAAATGTTAGCACCACTTTCATATCCCCATATTATCACCACTTTTGCACCACTATTTAAAATTGAGAATTTTCCAAATCCTTTACAAATAGCTATAGGCTAATACCATTTTTTTTTAGTAAATCATATTCCTTACCCTACAGCACCAGCGTCAGACCTACAGCAACATCGTAGTCAAGAAAGCATTATAAATCTCAGTCAATCCAACTCACCATTTCTTTAGCATACAGTTGCTCTACCTTCCAAATAACAACAATCTCCTACAATATTTAGTGGTCGCTGAAAACAGACAGGTTGTGTAATCGTTTATAGATATGGAGGCTTGCGATCGTCAATGCACTAGCACTAGCTCGATGGAACTTGACTCCACAAAAAATTGAGCGTTGCTTAACAGTTGCACACACTAGATAAACGGTTGGAAACTTCTTCAGAGCTTCGATCAACGATGGCATCAACAATCTCTATGCTCGTCTCTCTCAGCTCTAACATAGCAATGGCTACCACACAACCTCACAAGTTCGGATACCAACTGAATTATTACATAGCACTGGCTACCACACAACCTCACAAGTTCTGATACCAGCTCGATTATTACAGACCCTGACAAGCTCGCAGAATACAAAATCTAGCTCACAAACAATATACACACAAATTTCAAATATCAATTCAATTAACTAGTAAAAAATGATTACAATAAATAATTTTTCTAATCACAACAAACCAAATGTTAGATTCTAGTACCTGAAGCCTCAACATTACGTTTAACACATGGTATACTACTAGTATGAACATTTTGTTAAATCTGCTTGTAAAATTGTTCAGAAATAAATATAAGTATTGTAATGGAGAGCAAAAGTGTTAACTATGAAGATGAATGAATGGTTGTCTCTATGCTTTCAACACTAAGTGTGTATTGTTCTCTATGAATAAATATTTTGAAAATACCAAAATAGGAAGAGGGTGTGTACTGTTCTCATCACAGAAAAAGGAGCTCACACATCAGCCGAACAAGAGAAGCACCACCATCCATGAAAATATTCATTGTGATGTATACTGTAAAGTGTGTAATAAGTTGCAATGTCCCTAAAAATTGAAAAAAAAAATTATAGGCTAGTAAAAACTACCTGAATAGAACATTATTACTCTTGCAGAATATACGTACCCTATTTGTACCACTATCTATTGTAAGTTGTCCTTACATTCTTTCATTTACTTTCAGTCTTTTATTATTAGTATATTTTACTTACACGGTCATAAGTCTATTTATTAAATTATTCTCTTGTTTGACATTACTCGCTATGTGTTAATTATTTGCATAGAACCTTGTTTACTTCAGCGCATGTTTACTCTATGATTTATTAAGTTTTCACTTAACTTGGTTTGTGGGAACAAAGTGGGTGGAGTGGCGGGACTCGTTCTCCCACGACGGTCTAAGAGGTAAAGTATTACTTGACATGCAGGATTACTTAGTTCAATCGAACTAAGGAATTGCTTTTACCCTATATGTAGATTATACCTAGTGACAGAGTTTTGAAGAGAGTTTAAATAAATTGGTTAAAATTATACCTATTGTTAGTCATTATACTTCATTACAGACTTAGATTAGCAAGGTGAAACTACTACTCTCATTATTTTATCAACATGGTTAAAATGCCTATGTCGTATTTTTATTCCATCATATAATCATACTTTAGTTTAATTAATGATAAGTATTAAAATTTCTTTTAATTTTTTTACACGTTATATCTTGGAAACAAATTTGACTTTGAGTTTATTAAAACCAGGATACTTACCATGGGATATCCCATATGCCATGGTTTTCTAAGAACTTAAGCTTAGGGGACAAACCCCATGTTTAAACTTAAGAGTTAGGCAATTCAAGTCTTATGTTATGACTTAGGGTTAGCGCATAATGTTTTGCATTTCAATAATTGTCACCAGCTGTGCCATTAATGCTCCTTGGGTTTCACGGCCATCTAAAGCTTAGGGCTTGGCTCATTAAGCATTTGGCATTTTGTTTCGGTTTGAAGAGGGATGAGGTCTCGGATCTGTGCTATGAAGGAGGCAACGAATAGCACGATGAAGGTAAGCTTTATTTTAGTTTTGAGTCTGCACTACATTGAGTTCATGGCTTAGTCTCTGCATACTTCTCAACCTTGTTGTGTTGCTACGTTTGCAGGTGACAGGGGAGGTGAGGAGGGATAGCTCAAGGTTTCGCTGCTAGCTCAATACTGAATACTAAGTGGCCATAGTAAGCTTTCTATTCAATATTTATGCTTGCCACCTCTCGGCCCTTTGGGCAGAGCTAAGTTTCAACTTAATTCTTGGTTGGGGTTTTAGCTATAGCGTTTTCGATTACTCCTTTGGGCTTAAGATTAGAGACTTGGGTTTTTTAAATGTTAAGCTGTTAAGCCATAAATCGAATATTAGGCCATTCGTCTCTAAGTAATTAATCCTGGTTATGTAAATAGTTATTTTGGTTTGGGATTTTTAGCCATGGGCTGCACCATTTCTTGCAATGGTGCCATAACCCATTGGCACTCTTATGTAAGCTTCAAACTCGGCCTTTAATGGAGACTATGTATCATACTTCACACCTAGGAATATCTTCCATCCTTATTCTTATTATTATTATTCTTCGCTCATCCCAAACGATGGATGTTCCCGTGTCCGGTAAATGAAAGTGAAAGATTGGTATTTTTATCTATAGGCCCTGCTATGGTGAATCTCTATATAAATAGATATATGTATTGGTTCTATATGTATGACGGCAATGGTTAATTTGATATACTGTGATTACGATTTTCTTCTGCGTTTTTATTAAAGCACTGTATGTAAATAGAGCTCGGGTTTATAGGAGGCATTCTCCTAAATGGATGCTCTATGTGTAATGCTGTTAAATAGCTTGGATATTGTAAATAGTTTTACAGTGTGGGTGAAGGCCATGTTGTAAATGGCATAAGCCTTTTCCATAGTGTTGTGATAGCTTGTATATTATTTTGTTTATGGTTATCGGTTCTTATGTAAATTGGACTCTAGGAATCCATGGGTTGGAAACCCACGATGACCAACGCTTACTATAGGTTTATAGTTAATGGACTGTGTATTTGAATTTACCTTGGTCAAGCCTATGTTGTGGCTAGGGTATTACGACCACGCTGTTACGTATGCATTGTTTGTTACATAGTATTTGATGTATTTATAAATTGCAGCCTGCATACATTAGATGTATAGTGTGGCCTCTGTAAAGATATAAACAATGGATTTAAAAGATTGATTCCTATGTATTAGGGAATGTCATGGATTTTATTTGTTTTAAGAACCAGTATGGTTATACGATTTGGAATTCTATTTAAGTATATTTTACTATGGTTGTTATCACTTCTTTTGTCTTGGGGCTAAACATCTATGGGATTCGATGGTGTGACCTCTGTTGGCATAAAAGGGGTTTAATTATTAGTTGTTTAGTGTATGTGATGGCTAGTGATTCTTATGATTTGTGATCATAATAGTTTAATTAGTACTATGGATTTTTTTATATCTGTGAACAAAGTTTAGATATGGGACCACATGGGTTGTCATGATGCCTCCTCTATTCTTTTAATTCTTATGACGTTTATTTGAATGGAAATTTTTTAATATTAGTTTAGATTTAAATAAGGTAGACCTTGAAAGGTCTTTAATGATTTATTAACTTTCTTTAATTTATAATATGTTCTTTAGTTGATTTAAAAGGAATTAGTAGATTAGCTTATAACACTATGTAAAGGGCTATATATATATATATATATATATATATATAGTTAAATTGTACTTCTAAACTACTTTTCTTTTAAATAAATCTAAGGTAAGCCTATGTTGACAAATGAAATATGTCAGCAGAGTAATAAATCCTAAAGAACAAATATATAATTAACTTGAAATCAAAACCTAATTTACAGTAAGCATAATCCAATTATTGAAATATTACAAAAAAAACCACTCCCCCCCCAACAGCCCCCTTTAGATGATGGATACCTTCCATTCATCCACCAGACTATCGATACCAGCCAGCCTCAAGAGCCAGCCAGCCAGCCACCTTCCATCAACCCTTCCTTCCAGCCACCCTTGCCCTCCCTTCCTTCCACCCACTCAATAGCCATGCACTAGACTCAACCATTACCAGCCATGCACCAGACTAAAAGAAAACTTAAAGGTACAAAGCCTCGTAATATACAACATATGATAAAATTTGCACTCTAAGGTTAATAATTAAGAAATGCAAACCCTAGCAGATTCTAATCAGAAAATCAATCGCATAGGGTTAGAAAAGGTATTGAAATCATTTACCTAGCATAACGAGCAATATATCTAGAAATTAACATATACAGTCTACGACTTCATACCTGCAATTGAATCTCTATTAATGGCTGAACCTGCACACTCAAATAACCAGCATTAACAATTCAATTCATATATGACCTATGTTTGATGACCAAATCACTTGGGAACTACCAAGTTCCATTGATCCATGACCCAGAATCATTCCTGGTTTAAATACAGATTCCCCTGAGATGGACTCCAACATGCAAGTAGCTTATAGCTCCTAGGGTAGAGTTTCCTAACTCGTATTCAGTTCTGAATCAATTCTCATTTTCCTTGTAGGAAAAAGTTCTCCAAGAAATCACTTGAGAGCAGAATAGGAAAAATAATAACTCCCCAGATAAAAAATAGAACCCCAAGCCTTTCCTTGGCTTGAGACTTTATAGACAGACTTTTCAGTCAAAGGGACAGTTAAATCAAGAAACCTTGGTTTCTTGATTTAACCGTTTTCAATTACTTTGGTTAATTATTAATATTTTAACTTAGGAACTTTATACTAGTTCCTAGTTGGAATTTCATAGACATTATACTATTTATTAATATTTGATAATAAATAATAATTGATGGAGCTTCTCTTCTTTCTTTCATTTATTTATATTATTAATATATTTAATTCTTTATATGTACCATGTTTAAAGTACATAATAATATAACACTTTGTTAACATTTGTCTTTGGGCATCATATACCATGATCCCTAGACTCAATGACACTTCTTCATTAAAGTCAAGTAGGCAGATGGTTTAGGTATACTAGGCTAGGAAACTCTAAACATCCTTACATGTTGGATTTCCCTTGTATAACGTGGTAGCTCTTCAGTACTTTGATGAGAATACATAAATTCAAAGTTTCATTTAATCACTTATAAATAAGTATGATGAGATCAATATTTTTCTCAAGTATTTTCACTTGAAAGTTATTAAATTCTTTTCAGTAACTCCTAGCGCTTACCAGAGCCCATACTCAATGCAATTCCAAATCTCTTCACTCAACACTAGTGCGAGGATGTACTTGTATGATACACCTAGGGATACAATGGCCAAGGATCTGATGCTCCAGAGATTATGCTCAACATCAACATGGAAGGCTCCAAGGCTTATGTCCAACACATCCGATTATCTTTTCATGTGTTCCAGAGCTTCTCGCTCAACACAAAGGTAAGTACTCATGTGCTCCGGAGCTTCTCGCTCAACACAAATCATCAATCACTCAAGTGCTCCAAAGCTCCTCGCTCAAAACAAAACATCTCATCAATCATGTGCTTCAGGGTCCATTCCCAACACAAACAAGCATATGCATATATCATCAATAATTGGCTTATGCCAAATATATAAAAAATAATAATCATGTTCATATGCAGTGAGTTCTTCGACCCAATATATAAAAAATAAAACATCAATATAATCATCATAATCAATAAGCACATGACGATAAGTGTTAGGTTCAAAATTCAGGATATTACATCCCTACCTACTTAGAACAACACCATCCCTGGTGTTCTAGAGACTCAGAATGGTATCATGAAACAAGGTGGGGTAAGCCTTTCTCATGGTGGTGTCATTCTCCTAAGTATCCTCATCAGCCTCAAAGTGCTTCCACTACACTTTCGTTTGGACCATGGTGCACTTCCAAAGCTACACTTCTCTCTTGTCCAGTATATGAGTATGCTCAGGGAAAAACTCCCCCTTAGGTTCCACCTATAATAGGGACCAATCAACAACATGTTTAGTATCATAAACATATTTCTTTAACAAATATGCATGGAAAACATTGTGGACTCTTACATGCATGGGAAATTCTAGTTCATAAGCCACTGGTCCTTTCTTGGCCAGTATTTCAAAAGGTCCACAAAATTTAGGTGATAACTTACCGCACCTACCCAAGCTCAACGAACTTCATTTGGATTTTACTTTCAAGTAAACCTGATCAACTATTTGAAAGTCCTTATCTTTTCTTTTCCTATCCACATAATGTTTATGGCAGTCTTGTGCTTCTTTAAGGTTCACCTACACCTTGGTAACCAACTGTTCCAAGTATATCAACAAATCAAGCCCTAAGATGAGCCAAACCACCGGGCTATCCCAAGTAACTAGTGTTCTAAACTTTCAACCCTAGGGTACCTCAAAGGGACTCACCTTGGCGGAAGTCTAATAACCATTGTTATACACAAACTATGCAAGGTGAAGATAATCCTCCCACTTCGTGGGATTGTTCATGACATACATTCGGAGCATGTCCTCAACAATTTGGTTTACTCTCTATGTTTTCCCATCTGTCTGTGGGTGATATGCAGTGCTAAAGTTCAAACTACGTCTCCAATCCAGAGAATAAAGATCTCCAGAAGTTTCCTGTAAAATCAATGTCTCGATTTGAGATAACTGCTTTGGGTATCCCATGCAATATAAATATCTCTTTCAAGAAGATATCAACAATGTTCATGGCCTTGTAGGTCGACTTCACAGGAATGAAATGTGATGCCTTCGACAAATTGTCAATGAACATAAAAATAGAATCATTTTGCTTCTTACTTTTTGGTAAACCGGTAATAAATTCCATACTAATGACCTCCCACTTCCATTCCAGAATGGGAAACGACTGCAACGATCCCGCAGGATGCTGATGCTTAGCTTTGACTAGCTGGAATTCCTGACATTTCGTACTAAACATTGCAATGTTGGCCTTTAAATTAGGCTAGAAAAAGTGTCTCTTGAAAATGGATATCAATTTTTGATATCCCAAGATCCTTGAGTAGGGTGCCTGATGAAATTCTGCGAAGGTCCCATCCTTTTGGAACATACAAGCAATCATTGGACCATAGCAGCCCGGATTCATCTACCTTGTATTCTTTTTGTTGTTGAAACAACTTGTCCTCATGGAATTTCTTAAGGATATCTACATAGAAGGGGTCAACTCCATTGGCCGCTCTAATCATCTCATGCAAATATGCATTGGTTTGACTCAAGGTCACCTCATAAACCAGATGAGTTCGTCGGCTTAAAGCATCAGCAACCATATTCTCCTTGCCCTTAATGTGATTAATCTCGAAATGGTACTCACTGAGGAAAGAAAACCATCTGGCTTGCCTCGTATTCAGATCAGGTTGCTCAAATAAATACGTCAGACTCATATTCTCTGTCTTCAGAAGGAATTTCCTTCCCGTGAGGTAGTGCCTCCACATCCTTAAAGCATGGATGATGGCAGGTAACTCAAGATCACGCGTAGGGTAATTTTTCTCATGCTCTTTTAACTTCCGTGACTCATAACATATCGCATGATCATTTTGCAAGAGGACTGCTCCATGTTCTTCCTTTCTTGCATCTATGCAAACAACAAAATTCCCATTGGGATCCGCAATTCGTAACACCGGTGCGGTCATCAAAAGTTTCTTAAGATATTGAAAGCTTTCTTCACACTTAGCGGTCCATAAGAACTTACTTGATTTCTTCTGTAAAGCGGTCATGGCGCAAGCAAATCTCGAGAAGTTCTCAATGAACTTTTGATAATATCTCGCTAATCCCAAAAATGACCTAATGTCAGTGACACTAGTTGGGGTAGGCCAATCATTTATGGATTTAATATTTTCTCGGTCCACAACTATCCCTGTCTCGGAGATAATGTGACCTTGATACTGTATCTGTGATTTGTAAAAATCATATTTACTAAACTTAGAGTAAATCTAGTGTTCTCTCAACACTTGTCATACTACCCGAAGGTGTTCTTCGTGTTCTTCTTTATTCTTTGAATAAACCAGTATGTCATCTATAAATACTAAGATGAAATTATCCAAATACCTACTGAATATGTTGTTCATCATACACATAAAGTTCATGGGTGCATTGGTCAACCCAAACGGCATCACTACAAACTCGTAGTGCCCGTTCCTTGTATGAAAGGTGGTTTTGTGAATATCCTCATTGCGAATCCGTACCTGATGGTACCTAGATCATAGGTCAATATTTGAAATAATTTTGGCTCCTCCCACCTGATCAAACAAGTCATTGATCCTGGGGTGTGGGTAACGGTTCTTGATAGTCATTTTTTTCAACTGAAGGTAATCGATACACATTAGCATCGTACCGTATTTCTTCTTTACGAACAATATCGGTGGTCCCCAAGGGGACACACTGGGTTGGATATACCCTTTCTCTATCAACTTTTGCAACTACAGTTTGAGTTCCACCAACTCAGGTGCACTCATGCGGTAAGGGGATTTGGAGGATGGAACTGATCCTGGGGTAAGTTCGATTGAAAGTTCTAGGTCTCATTTCAGAGGTAATATAGGGATTTCCTTGGGAAACACATCCTTGAATTCTTCAAGAATGGAGAACCATTCTATGCATTGTTCCCTATTGGACTCTATGTCTTGGATGTTTACTGCAAACAACTTGCAGCCTTTACTAACACATTTCTTTGCTTATAGGGCAGATATTTGTCTTACAGAAACTTTATTTGGAATGCGTTGAACCTTCACTCGGTTCCCTAGGATATAAGTACACAAGATAGACTTGTACAAACAATCGAGCATGACATGGTGTTGTTCCAGCCAGTCCATGCTGATAAGTACATCGTACGATCCTAAAGGTAGGATGTTCAGGTTTACTTTTGTAAGAAAACCATTCAGGTTTACCTCACATTCTTTAACAATTTATGAAACCTTTCATTTCGTACATGTGGCTAACTGAACCAGCCAAGGTTTTTCATGTTTTACTTTGCCTAGTTTTCATTCATTAAAAAATTTAGGCGAAACATAGCTCCAACAAGCACTAGGATCAATAAGTATTGAAATAGAAGCATTCAATATCTTACCTTCTATTTCAACCATTGTATCTTGATGATCTACCTGTCGGCCATCCAATGTTGCATAGATCCGAGGTGTTCCAGCTACATCCTCGATAGTTGGGAATAATGAGGCCCGCTGTATTTCCAGCACTTGATCTGTAGTGGGGTAGCATTGGCTCCACTTGCTACTGGTTTGTTAACATTAGCAGCTGGTACATAAGGCTTTGTACCAGATCTAGTAAAGTTCTTGTTTGCTTGAAACTTGTTATTTTTCTTTTTGTATGGCTGTGGGTTGGACCCACGTTTGCAGTTATCAAAGAAGTTCTTAGACTTGTCTCAGTTGCATTTTAGGTTCTCTTGCATAAGTTGTCCATGCTTATAACAGAGTCTAGCTTTGTGCAACGTGGTATCCAAAGTCTTAGGCATGTCAAATTCAATCCTGTCCTGAAAAATGGGAGGAAGACATCTTAGGAACTACTGGATATTTACCTTTTCTTCTTTGATGTATGGTACATAATGCAATAGATATAGAAATATGTTAATAAATGCGTCCATAGTCATAGATCCCATGCGTATTTTGTGAAACTCTTTCACTTTTCGGTCAAAGAACCTTTCCGAATTTTTTTTTTTAAGTTTTTGAAAAGTATCCCATTGTATTTCCTGTAGCTCATATTTCTTGGTGTGTTTTAAATCCCTCCACCATCTTGTTACCTTACAATTTAAGTTATACATGGAAAGCCGAGCCTTCATCTCACTTGCATAGTTATGAACCTGTAAATATCTACTTGTTCCCAGTAGCCACTCTTCATGCTTCTCCCCGGTGTTTACTTCACCTTCATAGTTCGGGGCTGTTATTTTTTGAAACTCCCCTTGAAGAATGTCATTGCTTCTTTGCTTCTTTCTTTGGAGAGAAAGAGAGTCATCAGTGGAAGGATTGTGATGATCTCGTTTGGGTGCTTCAAGGGTGCGTTCTTTTTTTTCCTCTCCTCTTGGGCTGCTGGCCCATTTTGGATAAGGTTCTCTTTTGGAACTATTTGTGGACTAGGTGGTTTTACCCTACAGGCTGCCTCCCATCATACCTCTTAGTAATTCTTGGCTTATATCTTATTGTTCCTTTCTTTCACTCAAGTTATCTTCTCCAAGACTCCATAATTATGCTTGAAGACTTTATATAGTCTTCAAAATATCAGAATTCACCTCCACCACAAGTTCTTCTTCTCGAATGGGGTTATTCATTTTTCCTTGTCGGCTATTATCTCCCTCAGTGTTCATAATCTGAATGGTTCCTATAAAAATTCCTGTAAATGCAAAAAAATTTAATAACAGGAAAAATTTCTGTTAGAAACCAAAATTTAATATTATCTTTATTTTCTCTACGGTTACTGCTTGGTGCACCCATAGGTCTCCTAGTATTGAAACTGGGCTCTGGTATCACTTGTAATGTCCCCAAAAATTGAAAATAAAAAAAAATTATAGGCTAGTAAAAACTACCTGAACAAAACATTATTACTCTTACAGAATATACATACCTATTTGTACTGTTGTCTATTTGTAAGCTATCCTTACATTCTGTCATTTACTTTCAGTCATTTATTATTAGTATATTTTACTTACAAGGTCATAAGTCTATTTATTAAATTATTCTCTTGTTTGACATTATTGTAGATGTGTTAATAATTTGCATAGAACCTTGTTTACTTCGGCGCATGTTTACTTTGTAATTTATTAAGTTTTATATTAACTTGATTTGTGGGAACAAAGTGGGAAGAGTGGAGGGACTCGTTCTCCCATGATGGTCTGAGAGGTAAAGTATTACTTGACACGCAGGATTGCTTAGTTCAATCGAACTAAGGCACCTCTTTTACCCTATATGCATATTATACATAGCGACGGAGATTTGAAGAGTGCTTAAACAAATTAGTTAAAAGTACACCTACGGTTCATCATTATACTTCATTACGGACTCAGATTAGTGAGGTGAAATTACTCCTCTCCTTATTTTATTAACATGGTTAAAATGCCTATGTCGTATTTTTATTCCATCATGTAATCATACTTTAGTTTAATTAATTATAATTATTACCATTTCTCTTAATTTTGTTTACAGGTTATATCTTGGAAATGAATTCAACTTGGAGTTTATTTAAACCAAGATACTTAACATGGCATATCCCATACGCCATGGTTTTCTAAGAACTTAAGCTTAGGGAACAAGCCCCATGTTTAAACTTAAGATTTAGGCGATACAAGTCTTATGTTATGACTTAGGGTTAATGCATACTATACATGGTTTATGCCTTTATATGAAATTTTGTAATAATATAAGGTTTGTTTTTAAGCTTTGCGGGTGACGAATATAACCTATGGTGGAACCATATGATAACAAGGTTTAAGCTTTTTTCATGGATAGTGATAACATGATAGTTGCAATGAATTTTGAACTATGGAGAAGGGGGTTTTGCATTTCGATAATGGTCACCAGTTGTGCCATTAATTCTCCTTGGGTTTTGTGTCCATCCCAAGCTTAGGTCTTGGCTCATGAAGCATTTGGAATTTAATTTGGGTTTGAGGAGGGATGAGGTCTGGGATCTATGTTGCAAAGGAGGCAAAGACCAGCACAACGAAGGTAAGCTTTGTTTTAGTTTAGAGTCTGCACTATGTTGGGTTCATGGCTTATTCATTGCATACTTCTCAACCTTGTCATGTTGCTATGCTTGCATGTGATAGGGGAGGTGAGGAGGGCTAGCTCAAGGTTTCGCTTCCAGCTCAAGACTGAATATTAAGTGGCCATGGTAATCCTGCTATTCAAGCTTTATGCTTTCCACCTCTTGGCCCTTTGGACAGAGATAAGTTTCAACTTGATGCTTGGTTGGGGTTTTAGTTGTAGCATTTTCAATTTCACCTTCAGGATTAAAATTATAGACTTGGGTTCTTTAAATGTTAAGACGTTAAGCCATGAATTGAATCTTAGCCCATTCGGCTCTATGTAATTAATCGTGGTTATGTAAATAATTATTTTGGTTTCGGCCTTTTAGCCATGGCCTGCACCATTGCTTGCAATGGTGCCATAGCCCATTGGCACACCTGTGTAAGCTTCAAAATCGGTCTTTAATGGCGACTGTGTATCAAACTTGGTGAATCTATGTATAATTAGATATATGTATTGTTTCTATATGTATGACAACAATGGTTAATTTGATATACTGTGTATACGATTTCCTTCTGCATTTTTATTAAAGCACTGTATGTAAATGGAGCCGAGGTTTATAAGAGGCCTTCACCTAAACAGATGCTCTATGTGTAATGCTGTTAAATAGATTGGATATTGTAAATACTTTGACATCACAGCTGAAGGCCATGCCGTAAATGGCATGAGCCTTTCCCATAGTGTTGCAATAGCTTGTATTTTATTTTGTTTATGGTTATCGGTTCTTATGTAAATTGGACTGTGGGAAGCCATGGGTTGGGAACCCACGATGACCAACACTTACTGTAGGTTTATAGTTAATGGACTATGTATTTAAATTGATCTTGGCCAAGGTCGTGTTGTGGATAGGGTCTTACGACCATGTTGGTAGTGTATGCATTGTTTATTACATAGTATTTGATGTATTTATAAATTGCAGCCCACATACATTAGATGTATAGCGTGGCCTATGTAAAGATATAAACAACGGATTTAAAAGATTGATTCATGTGTATTAGGGAATGTCGTGGGTTTTATTTGTTTTAAGAACGAGCAGTATGTTATACAATTTGGATTTCTATTCAAGTATATTTTACTATGGTTGTTATCACTACCTTTTCCTTGGGTCTGAACATCCATGTGATTCGATGTCGCGACCTCTGTTGGCATAAAAGGTGTTTAAATATTAGTTGTTTAATGTATGTGATGGGCGTAAATAATAATTATATGGGAAAGAGTGATTCTTATGAGATGTTCTCATAATAGTTTAATTAGTCCTGTGGATTTTTTATATGTGTGAAAAAAGTTTAGATATGGGTACATATGGATGGTCACGATGCCTCCTCTGTTCATTTAATTCTTATGATGTTTATTTGAATAGAATTTTTTTAATATAAGTTTATATTTAATAAAGCTATATTTAATATGGTAGACCTTGAAAGTTCTTTAATGATTTATTAACTTTGTTTTATTTATAATTTGTTCTTTAATTGATTTAAAAGTAATTAGTAGATTAGATTATAACACTATTTAAAGTGCTATATATATATATATACACATAGTTAACTTGTAAGTCTGAACTAGTTTTCTTTTAAAGAAATCTAAGGTAAGCCTCTGCTCACAAATTAAATATGTGAGTAGAATAATAAAGCCTAAAGAACAAATATATACTTAACTGGAAATCAAAACCTAGTTTACAGTAAGCATAATCCAAGTATTGAAATAGTACAAAAAAAAACAAACTTAAAGGTACAAATCTTGGTAATATACAACATATGATAAAATTTGCAGTCTAAGGTTAGAAATTAAGAAATGAAAACCCTAGAAGATTCTAATCAGAAAATCAATCACATAGGGTTAGAAAATGTATTGAAATAATTTTCCTAGCATAACCAACAATCACGGGGTCTTCACTTAGTGAAACCATGCCATAGCACGTTCGTTCGTGGCATATGAAACAATACCCCTATTTTCAAAAAATATTGGAAAATACCTCCCAAAATCATTTTTTTAACCCCCTCCCAATATGCCTTGCCGATTTTTAAAAACCCCTATTTTCCCTATATATTGCATGTATCCATTTTTTCATTTACATTTTTTATACCCCTTTATATTTCTACCTAAGGAAATAAAAACTAAACACAAGAAAGGGCGACACTTGATAGGCGCCCTTAGGCAAATCACTTTATTAGGAATTAAAATGTATCACATGATGTCAAAACAAATAAGTTAGGGTTTATTTGTACCAATCTCAAATAGTAGTGTGTTTTCCCCAAGAAGGGTTCAAAAATGAAACTTACACCATTTATAACTGCTTCTTTCCATCCCGGACTTTTTATCCAAGCACCATTTTGGTATCTAGGAGATTGTACAACTTTAGAAACAAAATTGATTTGGAATCTTCAATGCATTCTGTTAATCTTTTTAGATTAAAAACAATATGAATTTAACAAGAGGAATGGACGAGTCGAGCTGGCATCCATTTATCCAATGAACTTGTGAGCATTTAAAGCATAAATTCATGATGTCAAAATAGGCCACCTTTCATTTGAAGATTGTATTTCCAGTTCAGATGTCTACCTCGTCACCAAGTTCCTAGCTAAGTTTTACTCAAACAAATTCTTTATCATCTATGGGGAAAAGAAAAAAAAATCGAGGTTGTGACAAACAAGCAAGTTGGTCAGAAGACATAAACAAAAAGATGGAGAAGCAAAGTCAGCTAAAAAATATGAGCCAAATAACTGAACACCAGTAGCATTATGAGAAATTTCAAATTTAGTCTTCAAACTGACAAATTTTCTTCAACATAGATTCAAGGCAAATTCTGGAGGTGTGACTCTAACAAAGCAACCAACCAAACTACATAAAAATATCTCCAACAACGTATTTTCAAAAGCACTATGATACATAACCCAATATAGTGTACAAAAATTATCTTGTAGACTTGGCATTAAAACTTTTGTGGTTGGATTAGAGTCATAATCGCCTTCACCAGCTTCATTTTCAGTTTGTAAATGAACCTGACAACCAATATGGTTTGACCATATGGAAAGGAAATGCCCACAGCAGCCATCAAAGAAGCATCTTAAAATCTATGCACAATAGAGAAATCTTGCATACAATTGGAATTAACTCAAAGTCCGACAATCATTGATGAAGGAAGAGACCCTGAGCTAAATCCAACATGAATACTTGTATATAGTAACCCTAAATGCCATGATTTTATAGACAAAGATATGTCTGTAGAAACCCTGTGCAGACAGCATGGAGAGAGTCAGGTAACATGAATACCAAAGCATGCCAGACACAGTAAGGGGTAACTACAGCAAATTGATTGTCATATGCAATGTCATTGGTAGGAGAATGGAAGCCCTATGCAAACAAGAACACATTTTGAGTAGCAAGTACTATTTTTGAGATTTCTATACTTATAGCAGCTGGCTAAGAACATGTAAATGCAGAGGTTGACTGCAGTCAGAGAGGCTAGGAGGCAATAAAAGTAATCTAAATGAGCTTTGTTCAGGTTGTCTACAAACTAGCAACTCCCCTTGTTTCTGCAACTAAGATTCTCAGTAATTGAAATAAGGATGTTGCTCATAAAATTACCAACCCCTAGAACACTCAGATACACAGCAATACCCAGAATTTTCATAGTGTCTGGCATCTGATCATAAAATAACTCTTGCATTCCTACCATTATAGATACATCAGCTATGCCAAATAGCATGTATTGTGGAAGCAGCAGAGAAATACAGCCATTTCTGAGAATTTATGGTAATGAGACATTCCTCAAATGGTCACCTACAGTAGCGCTGATTATTCTTTAAAGCAGCAGCCAACATCCTTCAGTTTAATTCTGGGCAGCCTTGAGGCTAATCTGGTCGCTTTGACGCTATTCTGGGCAGCCTTGAGGCTATTCTGAGCAGAATAAAATCCAGCTACAAAAAATCTAGGTAAATCCTAATCATGCTGAGCACATAGCAGCTTCAATACGGTGAGCCTTAGCAAGTCTGGAAGGTGGAAATGATAAGAAGGAAATCACCAAACATTTATTACAGCCTACTCTTATATTCTGTAACATTACAGCCACCAATCATGACAGAAATTTAGGTCTGTGACCTATTCCAGTACTCAATTTGATGGCTAGCAAAACACATCCATAAACCCTGATCATGGCATCCTGTACCTGCTAGCTTCTAAGTATGAAAGATCCAGCCTTTGAAGGGGGGCGTCATTATTACATGTTTGTGCTCAGCCCTAAGAGGAACCCTCAAGGCTACCATACATATGGAAGCAACATGTTTCTGAGTTTCGGTAAACAGAGGAGGTTGTTTGGTGGCCCCCTGTAGCAGCAAGGTGATGATCATCTGCAGCCCTATTACAATGATCGGCCTTGGGAGACCCTATTCTATGGTTTGGAGAACATATCCCTCGACTTCCCAGAGATTGAGAAGCCCTTCATGATGGTCACTGCGTTAAAGTTGGATCCTTTGTGATATTATTGACCTAACCTTAGTGGCACTTGAGATTGGGAGAGATATGCTCATGTGTTGAGGCTCTTTTGTGAAATTATTTGCCCAACCTTAGGGTCTGCATTCACAATGTAGAAATGCTTAGGCGACGAATCTATATCTTGGTAATTTATCTAATGCATCCTATTTAAAACATAAGTGGAGAGTCTAAGGAACTTCTAGATGTAATTACTAATTAGTATATTCTTTCATGCATTCATGTTGGAATTTGCATTTTTTTAGGGCCATATTCTATTAAAACTACCATGTGGACTTAAAATTAGTATATCCGAGTTCTTGCTAAACCTGCGTATTTAATGAGATTGTCTAAGAAAATCTGAGTAGAGAATAAAACAGTGGTAAGATGCACTCCCACAAGGTAGGGTGCGAGAAGACTCAAATTCACATCCACCTACTACCCCACTCCATTCCTTCCTGTAAAATACAGTAAAAAGTGTAAACAGAATTTTATATTTATTAGTGACACCACACCATTGTCAAAAAGATGATATTGGTTTTGAAAAATTTGAACAACATATATACAATAGATTGTGCCCTGATCAACGTGTAGAAAATTAGAAATAATTGAAGCACTCACATATCAGGTAATGTATGCTAGGAAACAAGAAGTTTATACAAAAATGTCGTCTTTCAATGTGCATGGATATCAAAAGCAAGTCATTTAAAAGGAACTCAGCTTTTAAACTTTTCAAATATTGCAAACTTTGTCACCACTGTTATGAACATAGTCCAGACCCTGATCACAAAGATATTAATTTTCAAGCAGACAACTTAAAACACCGAAGAGCCCCAAATATGGAATACAACATTCAAGTTGCATGCATTCAAATTTTCGATCACTAATTGAAAGCTAAATCTAACTTAACTGTCAAGAAAAATCTCAAAACCACTAGTTTTGGAAAATCCACTAGAAATGAAACTGCAGGGATTCACGATGTATGGTGCAGCCATGTTCAAGTTGCAGAAATGTATACAGTACATAAACCATGAACTTCATGAATAAACAATCATGACAAAGGAAAATATTAATGGAAAGAAATATAAAAACGATCTCCAAAATATGTACAGGCAAGTCAAGTTCCATGCTAGTTACCATATCTTGACATATCAAAAAAAGGTTATAAACACGATATACAAAGTTTAGCATATAAAAGGAACTGGATCTGAACTATTTCCCAATACACATAGGACCACTTTAAGAATCCATAGACCTCACAAGACAATTAGGGGAGAGAGAAAACTGTATATAATACTCTCAAAAGCATTTCCTCTCTAAAGCAAGATGAAATGCTACCCTTGATTTAAATTTTAGAGGTGACTTTGTAGAAAGGATTTGCACCCATTTGAAATTTGGAAATAGAAACTAAACTACAGTGCCAAAATGACAGCATTATAAGAGAAAATAGGACAATCTACTCGTCAACTTTATAGTTCCTTCTCCTCCACCACTGCTTGTGCTCTGTTTTGGACATGAATATCGAGAGGACATACTTTCATATGAGTGTTATAGTTGTTGGTCATATAGTGTCAAAGAAAGGGTGTAGGTCCTTACACATTGTTGGCTTCTTTCTATGATACAATTTCCTATATAATTAGTTCTACTAAACAAGGTTCACCAATATCATCATGGCATACTTTTCCAGAAACCTCAACACATAGTACTAAAACTAAAATGCAACGATTGTAAGAAATCTGACCTGATTATCATAATTCAATCTTGAAACAGAGACGACGAAATGCTAGTCGTCATGCTGCCTTCTCTAACATTTGCTTGAACGTTGTGAATGCACTTGAAATCCAAATCGTGAATTATCTTTATGGAATTGTTTGTCATCCCCCTTGTGGATGCCATGCATGCATGTTGAAGGTACAAGACACGTGTCTCATATTGCTATCAAATTGGAGGATAAAATTTAACTTTCAAATTAACTGCTCACATATATAAATACACTCGCATATATAGCTATACACACACGTGTTTATGATTTCATCCTAGTGGGTTAGTTCAATTAGCTTCAAGGCAGAGAACATGGAAAGGTCATGGCTACAAGGCCCGTATAGTGCGTCTAGGTTAAGGGTGCATGTTGTACTCCCGCGACATTTACCTCTAGTACCTAAAGAGTTTCCCCAAAGACATTTTCCATGGATAAAATATATAGATGAATTTAATTAACCACAATATAACAAACAATAATGCTAGCCGTATCACATAAGTATGATGTAATAATATAGTATATACATAATCACCAATATATATGTGCATGTTCCTAGACTCCATGCACCTAATTTAACTCAGGTTTAGTAATTTCAAATTTTCACCCATAATAGAGCAAGAAGATCTACATACATAGTTCAGGCCATGGATAGTGGTTACCCCCATTTTCAAATGGGAGTTCCCTAATCCTGTAGTATCAACAAAAAGAGGGGTGATTCCTCAAGTATGGGCCTTCCCCTTGGCAATCTGTGCATAGTACAGACATTTCTGAGAATTTCTGGTAATGAGACAGTCCTCAAATGGTCACTTATAGTAGCCCTGATTATGCTTTAAAGCAGCAGCAAACATCCTTTAGTTTAATTGTAGGCAGCCTTGAGGCTAATCTGGGCACTTTGAGGCTATTCTGGGAAACTTTGAGGCTATTTTGAGCAGAAGAAAAACCAGCTACAGCAAATCTAGGTAAATCCTGATCATGTTGGGCACATAGCAGCTTCAATACGGTAAGCTTTGGCAAGTCTGCAATCCATTTCATGCAACATTTTTTAATAGGGTTCTATGCACAAAGTAAAAGAAGACAAAGAACAACCATTTTAAAATAAACGAGGGTTCAGTTCACCCAAATACATAAGAAAACTTACGTTATCTATCAAATTTTGAATGAATTCATTGATTGAGTATTTTTTTTTATGGAAAAAAAATCTTGTTTACAAAAAATTGTAGCTTTTACGTACTCTCCATATCTCAATGTTTCCTTCCTATATTTACTCAGCCATAGCTCTGATAGGAAGGATCCCATTATATTCAAATGTTCTATCTATTCTCTACATTAAGTATTATCAAAATATATATACAGTCCATGACATCAGCAATGAGGAATAATGATTACAACATTCCTCATTTTAGTGGGTCTTCTAAAATGTAGTATGAATGGATAAAGAATCAGAGAAATGTAGTATGAGTGGATAAAGAATCGGATTGTACTCCCAATGAAGTTCATCCTGGGATTCCAAGAGCTAAAGGTATTCATTTTGAAATTGTATATCTTTTATCACATTGAATTTCAGTTCATAGTAGACATGAGTAAAAGAGAGATCAGCAATGCGATCAGCAATTTCCTACATATAGTGTCAATGGTGTAAGTGAAAAATGTATATTTTGTTCACTGTTCTTCCATTTAATTATAAGCATCGATTCACCCAATAACCAGCAACCAACAATTATACAGATACAATAAACAGTAAACTGAGATTCTTTTCAATAACCAGTAAGCTGAGATTCTTTTCAATAACCAGCAATTATACAGATACAGGATTATCCATTTCTTAATGTTGGAAACTTTAAAAAAGCCAAAGGGATGTCTAAAAGTTAGCCTAGACAGGTCATCATCAACCTTGGTTTTGACAAAGGGTTTAATCTTCAAGTTTGATTCTTCGAAAGTAAGCTCCACGATGGCTTTATTGAGTTGGTCCAGACGTAGTCAATCCTCGAACAATCAGGTAAGATCATGTGCCAGCAATATGAGGTTTACTGTTCATGAATGTTAAAAAAATGAACACCCATCTTTCACACAACTCTATAATAAACAATACTATCATATAACAGTGTAAAAATTTCCCCACATGATTTACTTGGAACCATACCTAAGAAAGTTTCATAGCACGATGTATTGTTAATGTTGCATATCTAAAATTATTAACATACATGGAGAAGGTGAAATCAAAGAATAATAAGTGAAACAGAATGACAATAACAAGTTTAAATAGAATGAATACTGTAGAAAAGAGCTATTAGATCAAATCTACAGATCAATAAGAGTTCGTGATAATGAATAATAAATATTAAATAACATCATAAGTCAATCAGGCTATAGTATTGGAAAGGACCAGGCTATTAAATACTGGGCCATATCAATCAAGCTTCCTGCATTTTATTTACAATAATTATTTTTGGGATTTTTATAAAATCAAACCCACTAAGAGAAACCCACTCTAAGTGGCTACTGAAGTTCTATTTAAATGTATGGCAAGGCAAATACAATTTGCATTGAAATAATAAAAAAAATGACTAGCCCCAAGGGTTAGCTCAAGCACTCGTCGGTCAGACATGAGATCTCGCCCCCAAAATCTGAGAGCTTATGGGTTCCACTCTCTTGATCCCATCAAGATTAGTCTGTGTAATAAGGGCAGGCAATTTACTCCCTTTACAATCCACAGATCATGGAAAAGTACTCAAATATTTTTCTGCAAAAAAAACACAGATCATGGAGAAGTACTCAAAGATTTTTCTGCAAGGTTTTCCTTGCAAAAGAAAAAGAAAAGAAGTGAATAGATCTACAAAACAATGGGTTTAAAATAGGTTGTATGAATTTCAAAACACTCGCCATTACCAATGTTCTTTGCATCAGTCACAAAGAGCTATTGCAACTGAAAGATGTGACCTGGGGCTTAATTAAGTAAAGTTTTCTGGTATGGAAATGGTCGGGAAGTGTCTGGAAAACGTTTCTGAGAGTCTCCTTAATAGAAACACCTAGGAGATATTTCCTAGCAGATTCCAGCATTGGAATGCTAATACTGTACTGTACTGTAATAGACAATTCCTTCAATTTATTTCTTAAAATAGGTGTGGGTGGCCCCAATGACTTGGGAACTCAAAAAGAAATAATTGATAAAACGGTAGAGAAACAATGATTTAAAAATAAAGAAATATTGAATGTTTCAATCGTGGATCTTGTAACAGATTATAGACCTAATTATTTTTATTTACACCTAATAATTATTACAGAGTCATGTCCAGAAGGGCCATGTCCCATATATAATATATATATATATATGATTGTCTTATTGACTATATATGATATACACATATTTTGAACTTAAAAAAATCATTTTCGTTGATATTCAACAAAACCATGTCCATACAATGCACAATATATCAATAGATGTCCAAGATTTAATGCCTTAAATGTCCAGCAGTGTCAGTGGATGGCCAAAAATTGTAGGTGGCTACCCTAGTGGGTTACTTTGTCCTCCTGTATCTCTGTTGTCACTTGCAGTCAACTGGAGGAGAGAAATTCCACTGAAACAGGATGAAAAAATGACTGAAATAACATTGAAAAGGGGTTATAAAAGCATCTTGGAGACTCAAACAATTCAAACTTGGGACTTGCAAGTCAAATCCATGTTGACTGACTCAAACTTGATCAACACCAAGTTCATCCAAGTCCGAAAAAATCATCTGCTAGCTGATCCAATCAAAACTTGTGATCTGGAGGTTTAAATTGTGATTCATGTGACACTAGTTCTACCAATTTCACAACGATACTATAAAATATTGTAAGAAACACTACTTACATGTGGACCTTTCCACCACATCTTCATTTTGCTCTTGATATGAATCTGTTTATTGCACCATTTCAAATTTCAATTGTAAAAGAGAATTGTTATTTAAATGTATCTATATGGTATTTATATTTGTATAACTGCAGGTTGTAGCGTTCCCGTAAGGTTTATCAACAAAAGTAACCAGTTAAGACAAAACCCCAAGGGAAGTGCTTTCTTGAAATAAAGAATCAACTGAAAGTATCACAGGTTCTTTCAACTGAAATAAAAAGTAAGTTCATAGGAATGTTACGATCATAAACTTAAGGTAGTCGCTCGACAGGTAGAAGACAAGAATCTTCAAAGTTCAAATCAATGGACATGCAAATTTTGCAATCCAGGTTTGACTGCTCATCCCATTAGTATGGGTATTTATGGTAATCATTAACTCATACAAGAATTCAATGGTTAAAGAGATACATAGGTTTGGTATAATAAATGAGAATAAAAAAGCATTGAATATAAAAACTTCTAGGACAGATTCAAAGCTACACAAATGACAAATATGGCCACACATAAGCATCAGATTACCTGTGCAAAGGCCTGACAATATGCTCCTTGATGAGTTTGAAAGCGCTCCTCTGTGTGAAAATGGAACTCTTGTGGGACTGTTAGAGTAGGCACAGCCTTGACTAGAGGAATATTTCTTGAGTTTCTTATTTGTGAAGCAGAGAACAAATCAATTGAAAGTTAACATCATAGCAGCATAGAGAAAATAAGAACAAAATTCATTATTTACTTTCTAGTTGTCTAAACAATATATTTGTATCCAACCAGATTAAGAAAGCAGCAAAATGACTTTATTCTTCAGTTGTTTAATATGCATAAATCAATGTTAGCATGATTAATAATTGCGATAAATATAAATTACTACACAGAGGGTCATTGAAAGTGAGTCCACAATAATACAGAAGCAACTGAACAAACAATTTCAATAGATAACTGAAATGAATACGGTAGACTGTAGTATTCTCATTCAAAATTGTTATTATTAAGAGCAGTAGTTGTTCTCAATATGGTTATAGATGTACAATGCCTACCGAAAATGCAGAGGAAACAGTGTCCACTAAACAAATGCAATCTGGATTTGTTTTTAGTTAAACAGTGTAGATGGGAAAACAATTTAGGTTGAGAAAATGGAGATGATCAAAAGAGAAAACATCAAAATTATGCAGTCTTTCATAAGTGGAATTTCTAATGAAACATCTCCAAAATTTATAGCAGTAAATCTGATACAAGTTCACCTGTTCTATATTTTATTTGACTGATCTGAATGAAACTTTTATGTCATTTAGAAAATGCAACATTCAAAGTATTGATGCAGAGGAAAAAGTGTCCACTAAACAAATGCAATATGGATTTTTTTTAGTTAAACAGTGTAGATGGGTAAACAATTTAGGTTGAGAAACTGGAGATGATCAAAAGAAAAAACATCAAAATTATGCAGTCTTTCATCAGTGGAATTTCTAATGAAACATCTCCAAAATTTACAGCTGTAAATCTGATACAAGTTCACCTGTTCTATCTTTTATTTGACTGATCTGAATGAAACTTTTATGTCATTTAGAAAATGTAACATTCGAAGTATACCAATTAATTAACCTGTAATAAGCTACCTGGGAAATTGTGATGTAATTGTTCTTAACATGTCTTGACTAGCCTCCTTCAATCTTTTGCCTTTTATTAGCATAATGACTTTGTGCTTGGATTTTGCTTGAAACTGGAAATTCAGCCTTAGTTCTCTTACTCCTGCAGCCATATGCATGCATATATAAAAGGATGATATCTTACGATTCCCATAGGTAATTGGCATTGTGATGAAAATATTTGAAGTAGTTTATTATACCAACACATGATGATACATAAAGGCAAAAAACACTTAAGCTTCAGTGATATAAACCTGGGTAAAGGTTGCTTCAATTTTTTTGTATGTACATGCCTCCTCACACAAGATTCATGCTTTACCACGACTGAATGGGCTTGATTTGAAAAGATATTTCCAGGTGTTATTTGCGTATGAGATGAACTGTCAGACTTAGCTGAGCCTTCTCTGGCTTTGATACATTTTGGGCTGCAAGGATCTTCAACAATATCCTTTTGTTTGGCTTTGGAAGAGATTTATACATCACAAAAGCATTTCCTTGAGCAAACAGGCTTGCAAAGTTCAAATTGGGAAAAACAAATAACTAGAAATAGATAGAGTGTTTACCCATGTTAACTAATAAGATGAAAAACAAAGATAATAAATGTCTTCATTCCTCTTGTCATAATGTTTTCTCTCTAACTTATTTATTGTTTATTACTCTTGTTTTCTTTCCATTCTTTTAAAGTTTTACTTTATACAGGGAGTAGTTAAGAGGATGGAAACTCACAGGTATTGACAGTAGTCTCTTGACTGATTTGGTCGTCACTGATTTGAGCTTCTACCAAATTTCTAGCCACTGAAGAGCTGCAAGAAGATCAGTTGTTAGAAATTCACCTAGACACAAGACCACAGGTTCCAAAGTAACAACCTCATTCATTAAAAATATGCATCAGACTGACAATTACAACTGACTCTTTTTTATTTCTCTCTTGTCATAAGTTTCTCAACTAAAACTAGACTAGAACAAGTTAACAGCCTCTCATCATTGCTTTTTACATTATTTTCCTGATGGTAGGAATACATCTAACACAACTTTTAAACATATTATTGATTACGCTCGTTAGTTGTGGGTGCAACTGAGAGATTAAGTTGAGATCAAATCTACCAATAGACTTTATTTCTCATCAGTGTTCAAAACAACCTAAATGGTTCAAAATATCACTCGTAATTTCAATTTCTTTTAAAGCTATCTATTCCTCCTTGTAAAGCTGCCTTGTATCATTACAGATTTGTCATATTGCTAATACTTGAAGCTAATAAAGTGCACTCAGTGACTACAAATAGAACCACAGGAGTGTATACATGAAGCACACAACAATTAATAAAACATGACTGTCAACTCCATAATTATCCGTACAAATTGTAGAAGTGGATACAACATATAAGACTTCAAGATTAACCAGAAATAATATCAAAATAAATTTATAGATAGAACCACGGGCGTGTATGCATGAAATACACTGCAATTACTAAAATACAACTGTCAAATTTCTAGTTATCAATACAAATTATACAAGTGGAGACAACAAATGAGATTTAAAGATTAACCAGAAATATCATTAAAATGTTTTTTTGAATATATCAATGTGCGAATTTGCTGCTGTAAAAAATAAACTAGCTAGATATGTGGGTCCAGGATCGAAGGGTCTTCAAGAACCCAGATTTTTTAAGGAGTAATATTATAATATATTGAGGTTAATAACAAATTTAAAGTATAACCCCTTGTTGTCAATGACCAATGGATGTGAAAATATGCCGATACAAACCACTACCCTCCCAATTAAGCTGTATACCTGAAATATTGAAGCCACTGACTAAAGAGCATATGAATGTACTTCCAGATGATCTCCCCCCACCATGATAGCCTGTTCATAAGGCAATTGATATATTACCAACCAAATAAGCTGGTGCCGACATAAGTACCAAAAACTGTGAAGGACTAGATATTTCAAGTGGTTTATTGCTTCAATTACCAGAACAAAATGCTCATTGCAACAACATAAAGGTAGATCATGTTTCTATTTTTGTGTAGATGTGTTGAGTTTTAAACAGGACATACTTCTCTAAAAATAAACTAGAAATTAGAATTGGAATATATTATTACTTCTCATTTCTCAAGGAATCAGATAAAAAATGGATAGAGCAATAGATCTGTACAGGCCCACAGGGACATATGAGCAATAGATCAATCACGGGGGCTTCACTTGTTTCCCAATATCCTATCACATTAGTTCATATTGTGGGTTTTAAAATTATCAAAAAGCGAACCAATATATTGTAGGTATTGGGGGGATGAGGGGTTTAAGGTGGGGGTAGGTAGGGTGGTTTATAAGGATTGAGGTATAAAAAGGGGTGGGGAGAAGGTTTTAAGTATTGGGAGGGGGTTTCAACAAAAAGTGTTTGGGTCAATATCTCTCGAAATTAAGGGTATTCTTTAATATCCCACAATCGCACATGCTATGTGAGATGTTCACTAAGTGAAGTCCCCATGAGATCAATACAGGCCCACAGGGACAATATCTTGAACTGGCTCGGGACAATAGTAGCCATCAATTAGGTTTATACTTTGGAAAAGGCGTATCCACTCCACGGGTAGCCCAAAAAACTACCAACGACAATGCTAGCTGCCTCTGAGTCAGTTCAAGCAGATCAAGTGGGAAAACCCATGTGACAACTAAAACCATTTACCAAAAAACTGCAGGGCATTCTAAAGCAGTTGACACCAAAAACTACAAAATATTGAACAATAAAAACACCCACTAAATGGCCCCTGACCATAGGCATTTTTCATCAAAGATTAAACACACTACAGCGTACCTCCAAGAATGATATGCAATGGCTCTCCAATGTGCCTCTTCCAGCACCAGAGAAACCCACCACAAACCCACGACCACAAAACGGTGAATAAATGCCCTCGTTTTCCAGAAAACACTGCTACCACTGCAATGCTGCTGGAAAACATGCCATGTTATCCAGCAAACACGATGGAGAAAACGTGGAAAAAATGCACAAAAAACCCAAGGAGTAAAATGCCCTCGTTTTCGAGGAAACACTGCTACCGCCGCTCTGATTTGAAAAAGCACCCTGTTATCCAGCCACACGATGGAGAAAATGTGGAGAAAACCCACAGAAAACCTAAGAAGCAACACGCCCTCGTTTTTCAAAAAACACTGCTACCACTACTTTGATTTGAAAAAATGCCCTCTTATCCAGCCACACGATGGAGAAAACGTGGAGAAAACCCACAGAAAAACCAAGGAGCAACACACCCTTGACCACAAGCAAACCCAGCTCGCAGGCACCTCATCTTGGTGCAGGTGCACTCAGAGCACAAGCAAAGGAGCTCGCAGGCACCTAGCAGGCAAGGCTTGGAGGACTGGTGAACGGCTCAGGAAAAAATGTTGAATAAAACATACCCCAACATATTGGATATTTAAATAGTAAAAAAAAAACCCTAGTTACCCCTAATATACCCCCAATATATTGATTTTTAATTTTTTTATTTTAACCCCCCCAATATGAACGGACGTGATATCATATTGGTCCCTAGGTGACGCCCCCATGCCAACAATAGATCTAGAAATTAACATAGACATTAGAGGAAATTTGGGGTCTAAAATGGGCCTTATAAGAAAACGTGCCAAAATAAGTTTTTGTGAGTTGGAATTCAAGAACCAATAGAATTTCAATAAAATAAGTCAACCATAATGGTTGAATTGACATATTTGTCATTAAAAAAAACTACTTTTTTTGTTCGTATTTTCGACATATCTCGTTGTGTTTTTACTCAAATTTTGATTGGGAGAGCTCGTTGGATGCAGAATTTGATTCTGCATCCAACAAGTACCCACACTGCATACTTTTGATGGACCTTGCTACCCCAAAAACAAGAAATACCTGGAAAAAACGTGATGATGACATCATTATCACGTTTTTTCAGGTATTTCTTGTTTTTGGGGTAGTGAGGTCCATCAAAAGTATGTAGTGTGGGTACTCGTTGGATGCAGAATCAAATTCCACATCCAACGAGCTCTCTCGATCTAAATTTGATTAAAAACACAGGGAGATATGTCGAAAATACGAACACAAAAAGTAGTTTTTTTCTTTCTTCCTCCAAAACTAATCAATATTATTTTATTATTTTAACTATTATTTCATTATTTTAACTATTATTTTATTATTTTCCTTACGAGACCCATTTTAGACCCCAAAATTCCTCTAATGCAATCTAGGGATTCATACCTACAATTGAAGCTCTGTTAATGGCTGAACCTGCACACTCAAATAACCATCATTAACAATTCAATGCAGATATGACCTCTGTTTGATGACAAAATCACTTGGGAACTACCACATTCCACCCAACCATGACCGGAAATCGTTCATGGTTTAAATATGGATCCCCCCGAGTTGGAATTCAACATGCAAGTAGCTTAGAGATCCTAGGGTAGGGTTTCCTTACTCGTATTCAGTTCTAAATCAAGTCTCCTTTTCCTTGTAGGAAAAAGTTCTCCAAGAAATCACTTGAGAGAAAAATAGGAAGAATAATAATTCACCAGATAAAAATCAGAACCCCGAGCACTTCCTTGGCTTGAGTCTTTATAGACAGACTTTTAAGTCAAAGGGGCAGTTAAATCAAGAAACCTTGGTTTCTTGATTTAACCCTTTTCAATTACTTTGGGTAATTATTAATATTTTAACTTAGGAACTTTCTACTATTTCCTAGTTGGACTTTCATAGACATTATACTATTTATTCATATTTTGAATAATAAATAATAATTGATGGAGCTTCTCTTCTTTCTTTTGTTTATTTATATTACTAATATAGTTAATTCTTTGTACGTACCATGTATAAAGTACATAATAATATAACACTTTGTTAACATTTGTCTTTGGGCATCATATACCATGATCCCGAGACTTAATGACACTTCTTCATTAAGGTCAAGTAGGTAGATTGTTTAGGTCTACTAGGCTAGGAAACTCTAAACATCCCTGCATGTTGGATTTCCCTCGTATAACGTGGTAGCTCTTGATTACTTTGATGAGAATAGAAAAATTCGAAGTTTCATTTAATCACTTATAAATAAGTATGATGAGATCAATATTTTTCTCGAGTCGTTTTCACTCGGAAGTTATTAAATTCTTTTCATTAACCCCTAGCGCTTACGAAATCCCATACTCAACGCTTTCAATTCACTACAATTCCAGAGGTCCTCACTCAACACTTGTGCTGGGATGTACTTGTATGATACACCTAGGGATATAATGGCCAAGGATCCGATGCTCGAGAGATTATGCTCAACATCAACATGGAAGGCTCCAGGGCTTATTCCCAACACATCCAATTATCTTTTCATGTGTTCCAGAGCTTGTCGTTCAACCCAAAGGTAAGTACTTATGTGCTCCAGAGCTTCTTGCTCAACACAAATCATCAATTACTCAAGTGCTCCAAAGATCCTCACTCAACACAAAACATCTCATAAATCATGTGCTTTAGGGTCCACGCCCAACACAAACAAGCATATACATATATCATCAACAATTGGCTTACGCCCAATATATAAAACAAATCATCATGTTCATATGCAGTGGGGTCTTCGACCCAATATATAGAAAATAAAACATCAAGATAATCATCATAATCAATAATCATGTATGCCTATAAGTGTTAGGTCCAAAATTTGGGATATTACATAGTTTTTATAAATTTTGTGATAAATCTCGAAAGTTTACCACTAGTTTTACACAATCATGTGATAAATCAAAAGAGCACAAACAGTTTTCTAAGTTTTACAAAACCGTTGTGATAAATTGAAAGAACACAAAAAGTTTGCGACGACTCTTGTAACCAATTTTAGGTTTTACAAAACCATTATGGGATCTTTAAAAAGTGCACTCAAGTACTATTTGTAATAGACGAAGATCATAGAAGGTTTGTTTGCTGGGATTCAGGTTATGCAAAACCATTGTTGTCATATATATATATATATATATATATATATATGGTTTATCAAACCATTGTCATAAATAAATAAATAAAAAGGTTTGGGATTGTTCAAGTATTTTCAAAATAAAAAAGTGTGTGAAAATTTGAAACATTATAATTGTGGTGAATGGAAAGTTTATAAAAATTTAGTTAATATTGTTGTACTCATTTATAGGTTTACCAAAGCATTGTGATGAATACAAGTTTACAAAAATTTTGTGTGCTTGTTAGGATTATTGTAAGTAGTTTTAAAATGAAAATTTTGTAATAAATGGAAAGTTTAGAATTATGATAAATCAAAAATATGTTAAGTTTGTTGTAACCATTTTTAAAATAAAAAATTTGTGTTAAATTAAAAGTTTAGAAAAACTTTGCTATGATAGTTGTAAGCAATTTTTTTAACTCAAGAGTTTGTAAAATGGTTGATTAACCAAATCATTTTCTTAGGATTAATGTAAACATTTATAAAATAAAGAGTTTGTAAAATTTTAGTAAACAAAGAAATTTTTCAATGATTGTTGTAAGCATTTATAAAATAAAGAGTCTGTAAAAGTTTAGTAAACAAAGACATTTTCAATGATTGTTGTAAGCATTTTTAAAATGAAAAGTTTGTTAAGCAAAATTATTGTGATAAACTAAAATAAGACCTTATAGAAAAATTTGTGATTTTTTTTTTAGTTTTTAAAGATTTTTTTTTAGTTTTTAAAGAAAATCATTGTGATAGATGGACAATTTTTTCTTTGTGATAAGTGGAATGTTTTTTCTTTTTGTAAATTCTTTTTGGTTGCACAAAACCATTGTGTTAAATAAAAAAATCTATACATCCTTTGCAAAAATTGTTGTAAGCAATTTCAAAAGTAAATGTTTGCAAAACGTTTATTAGAATAATGGTAGGAATTTTCAAAATGAATGTTTTGCAACATGTTTATTAAGGTTGTTTTAAACATTTTTAAAATGAAAGGTTAGTACAAAGTGATGTTATAATTTTTTTAAAATAAAGTCAAACATAAAAATTTGATTATATATAAAGTGATATTATTGTAAATATTTTAAAATAATAAATGTTTGTTATATAATATTTTTATAAACATGTTTAAATAAGTTAAATGTCTGTTAGGATTGATATAAGAATTTTTAAAATGAAAAGTTTAAATGTATACTAATTTTAAAAAATAAAGTTAAATCTAAATGTTTGTGAATTAAAAGTCTTTCTCATTGTTAAAAAAATTGTAAAGATTTGTTCAACATTTTAAAATAAAATTTTTGTTGAGATTGAGCTAAGAATTTTTGAAATGTAACGATAGATTGAAGAAAAATTGTGTTGTATTAAGTTTTTTTTTAAATGAAGATAGTTTTATATGACTAGTGAATATGATAAATAAAAAATGTTTTCTTTCTTAAAAATTTAGATGGATTGTTGTAGACATTTTAAAAATCAAGTTATTGATAGAATTGGTGTAACTTTTTTTTCTTTTTTTTAAGATTGGAGAAACAATTTCTTTGTAAGCCTTTTGAAATGTATAAAGAATTGAGAGAAAATTGCTAGGATTGTTATATGCATGGTCAAAATGAAAAAATTGCTAAAAATATTGAACTATTTTTGAAAATTTGAAAAAGTGTGAAAAAAATTAGATTTTTCTTTGAATAAAAAACATTCTATTTAAAAAAGAACTTGGAAAAGTTATTTACAAATTTTATATTTTTATAGATTTTGGAAACATTTGCAAAATAGAAGAAATTAGTCTTAGAAATGTTATATGTAAAATAGTTAAGAATTTATAGAAAACTTAACTCTAAAAAATTCGTGAACCATGAATTTACAATGAGAATTGAGACCAATGAATCCTCATTGAAAAGAGAAACACTTATTATTCTCTTTAGTGCTAAGATCTAGTTATATCAAGTATAATAAAGTATCATTTTATGTTGGATTTTTGCGCCGAGAGGCGCATTCTACAGCCCGGTATGAGGTAGAAGTGTGATTCCGTGCTCAACGTGGAGATGACACGTGTCACATAAAAAAGTCGGCTTATATATCTATATATAAGCAATTCGGCTTAATAATTACCTCCTCCATTCTACAGCAAGGTATGAAGTAGAAGTGTAATTCCTTGCTCAATCTGGAGCTCACATGTGTCACAATGTCGGCTAATAACAGATATATATTTGATAGAAGTTATATATATTCATAAGACTGGATTGAACTCTGCATCGATATCGATTTGCGTTAGAGTGGCGAAAATAGTGTAGCAGATGTCGGGGCTTCAAATTTCAAAGGCCACCTCCTACACGCTAGAGAATACTGTTCAGATTCATTAAATTTGTGAACGAACTGTCGATGAGGGAGGATGGAAGCATTTACCGGAGGGTTGCGAACTAGCTCCAACCCAAAACCCCCGTAAAAAGCACTCCCACGCAGGGGGTTTATACAAAGGATTTCATCGTCAACGCCAGGACAGGAGTCTAGGTGCGTCTCTTCGTGCCCGTCACGGGTTCGAATCTGCCGAAAGAGTTAGAGCCCCGCTTTCCCATCGTCTTCTACTTCCATGGCGGAGGGTTCTCAAGCCTGTCACCCGATTTTGTGTTATACGACACATTCTGCAGGCGGCTAGTGAGGAAACACCAAGTAATAGTGATCTCGGTGGGTTATACGTGCTCTCCTGAGCACCGATATCCCATTCCGTGCGATGATTGCTCCGATGCCGTTGCGTCGTTCTCCTCGGGCGGATCAGGTCGGTCACAGCTCCCCGGTAATGCAGATTTATGTTGTTGTTTTCTCATGGGTGACAGTGCAGGTGGGAACATTGTTCACCATGTTGGTTGCCGGGTGAACTAAAATATTCATAAGACTGGATTTCATGTCTTTATCAAGTTCACCATATTTCAACTCATATATTCATAAGTTGCATCGATATCGATGCAGAGTTCAATCCAGTTTTATGAATATTTCCACCTTACAGTCAAACCCGACAAATGGAGTTGCAACAAACTACTTTACACAAGCAAAAACCCAGTATAAAAATACTAATTGAATACTGCACCCTTCCATATGTAACTTCACATATTTTCCTGGAATTGAAGGCCTCCCTTCATTTTTTATGGAAATATTGATATAGCTTCAGTGTAGCTTTAACCAATGTCAAATTAACAAAGGCGTGGCCAAGATTTCATGGATTCCTGAAAAATAAATGACCCCAAGTGCTTTAATTATGTCATAGATACACTACGCCCCAGTTCCTATTAATGAAAGGAAAATGCAAGTCACTTATGGAAATCCATTGGCATGTACACAAAATATTATTTGTGTACATGAATGATCGTTGCAGAGTTCTCAAAATGCGAACTCATAAAGTATCAATATTTCATAACAAGGAAAATGTTTTAAATATAATATTGAAAACACAATACATTTAGGTTATTTATCCTGTGATATGAATCTTCTATGTATATCTAATAATTTTCATGTATTTCATTATAAAAGATAAAAGAATTTATTCTTCGTACTCTTGAAAGGTCGACGGACCACTTTATTAAATTGCTTATGACGACGAACCTCGCCAACAATAGACAAATCGCTCAGATTGTTTTGACTGCATAGACTTGGATTTATATAGCACTTCTTATACCTCTACAAGATGCCAAATTCACATTCGTGGAATTGGTTGCCACAGTTTTCAACATAATTTTATGTAAAAGTTTTTAGATCTATGGTACCAGAAATGGGATTGAATTAAGAAGTATGTTGGATAAGAATATGAGTCTTGGAGGTATAGAGTGTTTTGACTCAATAAAGAGAGGTAGACAAATTCCTGTGGACTCATCCCTCGTTATGAGCCTTATAAGCCATATAATGACACTGGTGCTCAACATTAGTTCTATACATTTATTATTGTTAAGGTTCGCTAAATAGTATTTTGACGATGGAGACATTTTCTTTTTTAACCTTTAGGTTTCTTAGAATTTAAAGGGAGATAATATTTTGTTTTCTCTGAATGACTTCTTGGAGTGCAATTGTTGAAGCAGGGTTTGCACCTCGAAATATTTGATCCCTCTCGGCGCATGATAGAGCCGGGTAAAGCTGGATCTAAGCTGGTTTTTAAGTAATAAGGGTTTTGTAAAACATTATGTTTGTGTATATGATGGTGCCTAGTTTTTTGGATTTTTGATGGTGGCTATTTTGTGTGTAATGTTTGTCACTCATTTTTATTAAAAATATAACAAACATGATCATGTACTCACTAAAATTAAAATGGAAATTGTGATACTTATATTTTTGAAGTTCAAAGTGATTTAGAATTTTATGAAGTTCAAAGTGATTTAGAATTTTATAAAGTGAAAAATTATGTTGGATATAGAAATATTTGATACAATTGCACTTTAAGCCATTAATTAAAATGAAATTGTACAAAATTATGTTTGATTAGGTGGTTAAGTTTTTTAAAAGAGTCATTGAATTGCAAAAATGGTGAATAATTATAACTATTTTCAAAGTTGATAAAGGGTTTTTAAATGCAAAACTCAATTGAGAAAATGATCATAAAATTCCTTTTAAAATTGAATAAGAAGATCATTATATCTTCAATGTATCTTTCAACTTAGAAGATACATCAAAGTTAATATTGAAATAAAATCATTATAAAGTCATACTTTGGGGTGCATGATGAATAGTACTTACACTAATATTGTTGGAAACAAGTACGTGATGAATATTACTTTGTCACATTCATGTTGTTAAAAAGAAGTGCATAATTTATAATACTTGAAAAATTCTTTTAATTATTTTTAAATCATAGAGACAAAGCTGGACATGATACAAATTTAATGCACACTTTTAAATATTGAATCAAGGACACTAAAAATTTAAGACATTTAATAATAATCAAGGACACTAAAAATTTAAGACATTTAATAATTTTGAATTAGTTCTAGTTTAACTTAATAATTTGTTTGAAATTGATATTCCTTAATATGCCGTTCATGAGAGGGAACAAAGCATAACAATTGACAAGCAATTTTGTAATAAAACCACTATGGATACATATGTTAGACCATGGAGAGAATTAAAATCAATAGGAATTAGAAAAGATTAGGATAAGACAAAGACTTCAGCCTTCATGTTCCGTATTATTTCATATCAAAGTCAAATTTCTTAAATTGAAAATTTGATTTATAGTGATATTTAAATGTTCAAGAATTTAATTATGATTCTAAAGAAGTTGATGAAATTATTTATAAGTGCCAATGATATCATTAAATTGGCCATATGGAGACTGAATTTTTTGGTCTCCATCCCCGTCTTCATTATGGAAAGACAAATCATCTTCAAAAGTAAGAAGAATATGAGAATAAAAATCTCATTATGGTTGGATGAGATTTGGAAATGACATTTAGAAGATAAGTTTTTTTGCATAAGACATTGTGGAGATCAATCATAGGAAAATACTAATTTGAATGAAAAAGTTTCAAAATCAAACTGCATGGATTTCAATGCCTTACAGATGATGATTTTAGGCATGATTGGGGCCCACTTTTAGATTTATTCTTGATTTTAGTACCGAGTCACTCACTTTTCTCTAAGATAATATACTCTTCCATATTAAGGGGGGCATGCTAATAGAGTGAAAATGAATAATCGTAAATCAAAATGACCAAATGAAGTAAAAAGGATTAGTGGCAAAACATAGCACTTAGATACAATGTTGAAATGGTTCAATGTAACCCATAAGAAAACCCAAAATTTGTCATCTTTTAGATAACCTCGAGGGAGATATTGATGATTATTATCACACTCCAAGTTTGAAAAACCATATAAAAATGGGAAACAATAGTCTATATGGTATTCTTAGGAAAGAAAATATGACTAGTGGCTCACAACAACATTAACATTAACATTCCAAAGATTTTATCACTTGTGATATATTGCCAATTTGGGAAATTTGAGGTTTCTATCACTCATCATATTTTCTTTGAATTTTATCTTAGCATTGTGGATGGTTTAATATTTGAGGAGTTTCAACATGACACCTTGCTTAATATTCCATGCTTATTTGGTAGAATTATAGTTCATTATTTTGTAGTTGCGTCATAAATAGGATTTAGGATTGGGACGTTGGTTGACACTATTTTTGGTCAAATTTTTAAAGAAATTTTGTGGACATTTTTTCTTCGGATAATTATTAGACTTAGTAGAGGAAAACAAGGGCCATCTACAATGTTTCTTGGCATTTTATTGGTTTCTCAAGCATCTCCAAGGATGTGTTACACTTGTAGTTGATTGACTTATCATTTTTTTTTCTTAGTGTATATTGGAGTTTGCATCAATGAACAAATTATATGCATTCTAGATCACAAATTTACATAGTGAAGGTTTTAAAATTATGTGGGTTTTCAACACCTATAGTTGGTTCTTTTTTAGGCAAATGAGCTTCATATTGAAGAATTTGAGATGATTCCAATCTTCGCACTTGTTCTTAGTGCCTAGTTGGTATAATTTTTCAAACATATGATTAATGAAGATTTGTTACAATGAGGTTTTCTACAAACCAAATGAGTGAGATGTGTAAGTTTGTAACACTATCTTACCTAAGAAAAACAAATATCATATGTGAGTGTTATATATTAAATTCTATAATCATAATTACACTTATTAAATAAGTTTATTAAATTTTAATTTTTTAATATAATAATAATAATAATAATAATAATAATAACTTTAAAAAATATTAATAATTAAATCTAATTATTAATTATTATTATTTTTGTAAATAAAACATTATATTACTGTACATAGTCCATATTACAAAGCAGAGAGATGACTATGGCCGGTCCAAAAACGGGGGGACCATAGTCCTGGCCAGAGACAGCCCGACCTGGACTTGAACAAAACTTGTTGACCAAAAATTACAGTGTGTTCCCATATCTTATTGCACCCGCTGTTCTGTCCATTTCTAAGATAGATCCTGAACCTATTACAAGAAATCCCCACCCACAAAAAAGGCGTTTTGAGAGTTTCATCGCCATCTATTCTGCAAAGAGAAATATGATGCCCGGAACTAACCCGGCTATGGATATAAAGACTTGGACACAGCATCAAAAGAGAAACATACAGAGAGACTAAGACTGAAATGAAAATCAAAACCATCACTAACAGAGGGGTCGAAATTGAGAAGAAGCTCACAGACCACCAGAGGGGCTGGCAAACCATTGAGGAACAACAGCAGGGGGAATTCCGGCCACTAGGGGTTGCAAACCTGAGACCAACGACGATGATGGAATCATGGGACCAATAGGTATTCGTGCCTCCTCACTAAGTCCGGGGTTTTCCTGAACGCAACGACCAATCTTCTCCCGAGGCCTGGCTGTCTCCATCGCGCGGCGGTCAGCTGGATGAAAAGGAAATCCCAGATGGGCTGCAAGAACATCTAGCTTGTGGTGCATGGTGTGGCATTCCGCATTATGTTCCTTCTAAAAAGGGATTGGTTCCCCATCCCCCTCCTATTTATCTTCCCGCAGTGAAGCAGAGTGCCCAACTAGGCGAACGGTAACCCAATAGGTTAGGAGCATTCGATCATATGCAGAGGCTCGACCAGCAGTGGAACCCGGATCTAAGACCCATTCAGAAACCTCTTCATGTAAGGTCTCCCTAGGCAGATCTTTCACTTCCACCCAGAGCCCCTCCACCACCCTTTCAACCTCCAGGCAGATGCTAAGCGGGACATGCTCCTTGTAGCGGTACGCCTCTTCTTGGGAAAGAATCTACGTGCACGTCGCCTGACAATTCTGTCGTTTGGAAGAATTCCCAGTGACCCGCTTAAGACCAGGAGCAGCAGCCTTCTCTTCGTCCTTCCCAGTTTGCCACTTGGGGGCCATTGCGATAAAATACAAGGGCAAGAAAAACCACGTAGAGCAGCAAAGGGACCTTTTTACAGAGCCAAACTCAAATGATCTGAACCTGACAGAAGGCAGAGACACAAACCGGCTAATTTTGGCAAAAGCCTCAACGAGAACGAACATCTGAGTGCCTGGCTTTAACGGTTGGTCATCTGTGAGATCGTACTATTCCCTACTGTGAGACTGCGTCATGTCCATCATGTTACCGTGAGTGTCCATCCTATAGTGATTATCCCTTCCAGTACAAATATCCCTACTATCAGAGCCAAGCATGAGAAGGCTCCTGTCGGTGAACGAAATAAAGAGAGGGGACATGTCCCGACGCTGGCAGATCCTTTCGCCACCCGTTCTCGTCTGCATTAGGGCTGAAGCATGTCGACGTGCTCATGCCTCCTTGTGCCACCTGATCTTCTGTCCGGACAATCCTCCACCTGGATGGTCTCATTTAAATCCATGATGGCCATGTGACGACATTGCTGAACCCATCCTTCCTTGGCGAAAGAATCAAGACGGTCACATCTAAGGCCAACTCCGCATTCCACCCCGACATTTGCCAGGCAGTCGGCCACCTTGTTCGCTTCACGCCTGATGTGGTGAAAGGATGTGGCGGGATGAGCCCGGAGGAGGCCATGTAAGCACTCCAATCTATGGGAAATTCGCCAGCTCGGGGATATCTTTTTGGTCCTTTGGCCGCTCAGGAGACATTTGGCCACATCAATTAGGATATTGGAATCGCCTTCGACAATCACAGGTAGAAGACCCCCCCTGATCAGAATTTCCACTCCACGAAGGAGGCCTTCCAATTCAGCGGAGTTGTTGGTATCCTCCCCAATAGTTCCCATGAACACTATCCTGATCCGACCTCCATTGTCACGAACCAGACCTCCGAACCGAGCCTGGCCCAGGTTTCCGCAAGAATCGCAATCAAAGTTAAGTTTAAAAATGCCTGGAGGGGGAGCTTTCGAGGTGGATGGGCTGGTTGGGGAGCACCGTTTGTCGCGGACACTCAAAGAGTCGATTATAGGTTTGAGTAGGCCCCAATTCTCTGCGACGTGGAGTTCCGTTTTTGGGATAAACTTGTCATGTTCGGTCCATTGCATGCACTTGATGGAGGAAAGAACATTTTCTTGCACTACGCTCCAGATTTCCTCTGGGCTTTTACGTTGTCCATGAAAGATCCTCGTGTTTCTCTCTTTCCATATGCACCACATGGCCATGCCCGGGTAGGCATTCCATATGGTTCTGAGGATGGGATTAATGAAGGCACGCTGGTTCTAGTCTCTGATAGTTTGGGATGGAAGCCCATGGATCCTGTCGCTGCTTCTGAACATCATCGCCCCCCTATCCCAAATAGTTTCCGCGAAGGGGAAACTATCCAGAATATGTTCCATCGTGTCCTTCGCGCGGAGGCACAAGCAGCACTGGGATGGGCCAACTACTCCCCATTTTCTCAGATTTTCACCAGTGATGATCCTTTTCCTGACAACCAGCCAAACAAACAGGGCCACCTTGGGCCATAGGTTGACTTCCTAGATTTTCCTCCAGATGTCGTCCTTCTCTTCGTTCCTTGTCATCCTGATGCTATAGGCCTCCTTGACACTGAAAGAGAATTTTAGAGAGTAACCCCACCGTAATATATCAGGTCCCTCCTAAGATCTGAGACAGTGTTTACGGATTTCTTCCAGGAAGGCTGTCCAATCTTCTTCGTTCATAAGGTCAGGTTTTATGGAGAAGTCCCACCTTTGGAAACCGTCTTGAGGGACCGGGAGCCAAGACTGGTTCACCATAATTCGGCCCCTCTCTTGCTCTTGATGATTGATAAGGGTCCATCTCAGGTTTCTTCCAAGGATGGGGAACTGATTCCAAGCGTCATCCCAGAAATTCGCTCGATTGCCGTTTCTGATTTCCCAAAAACTGTGCTCGTGGACTATAGATCTTCCAGCTAAAGCCTTTAACCATATGGGGGAACCACCAGGATTTTTGTTGAAGCGAATCAGGGTATGGTTAGGCCTGCCCCTAGCATATTTCACATTCCATAATTTATCCCAAGGTTCCGATGAGTGAGAGACCCATCGCCACCAAATCTTGGCCCCTAATATCTCAATCTCCGACATTATTTTTGGGTCCCTTAAACCGATACCACCCTGGTCCTTGGGTTTGCACACATCCTCCCAACTTACCAGAGAAAATTTGGCCTTCTCCCCACTCGATCCCCAAATAAATTTGCGTTGGATGCTTCAGATTTGCTTGAGGATGGCTTTTGGGGCAGCTAAAACCGAAAATAGGTAAGTCGGCATAGCTTGAAGAATATACTTGATTAGGATCACTCTACTGGGAAACTTAAGGGTGCGAAGGACCCAAATGGACAGTTTCTGCTTTAATTTATCCAGGAATTCCTTCCATTCTGCTATTTTTGGCCTTTCGAGCCCCATAGGAATGCCCAGGTAGGTGGTAGGGAGACTTCCTCTAGAAAAGCCTAGGATTCTCAAAATATTCCTCTAGGTGGCCGGTGGGGTATTAACAAAGAAAACCTAAGATTTATTGGGGTTAACTGCCAGGCCCAAGGCCTGCTCAAAGAGATCCAGGCATTTTTTGAGGCTTCTGGCTTCTTGGACTGAAGGGTGCCCCATGAGCATGGTATCATCCATGAATTGTCTCCTCCTGAACCTTCACTCCGTGGCTGACCTGGTCATCGATGAGGCGGCTTAGACCCTCCGCCATGGGAATGAATAGGAAAGGGGACAGAGGGTCCCCTTGAAGGATACCCCTGGAGGGATGAAAGGACGAAGTCGAGGATCCATTGAGGAGGATATTAAAGAATGGGGATGAGACCAGCGACATCACCCATTCCACCCATCCTGGAGAGAAACCATAAGCCCCGAGCATTTTCTCCATGAATTCCCAGTTAAGTTTGTCATAGGCTTTAGCAATGTCAAGTTTGATCATCATCCCAGGGATTCTGGAACTCTTAAGCGAGTGCAGCACTTCGTGAACCAGAATGACTCCATCCAAAATTTGTCTGCCTTCCACAAAACCCGATTGCTCTGGGCTTATAAGCACCGAGAGGAGGGGTTTGAGTCTATTAGCAATGACTTTGGAGATGATCTTGTATATGACATTGCATAAAGCTATGGGTCGAAATTTGTCAGCGGACGACACCCCTGCTTCTTTCAGGATGAGGGTGAGAAACGTCGCATTAAAGGCTTTTAGAACTCCTTTCTTTAGTCTGGATTCTTCCACAATAGCCAGAACCTCCTCCTTGATCAGATCCTAGAAGAGATGAAAGAAATTAGAGGTGAACCCATCTGGTCTAGGAGCTTTTCCAGGAGCCATTTGGTTAACTGCTTCCTCTACTTCTTGCATCTCAATGGGTTTGATCAACATTTCGTTGTTTTCTGTAGTGACCAACCTAGGAATTAAGCTGGTGATTTGATCAATCTCCCTGCTTCTATCACCAACCTCTTCCCTGAGGATGTCCGAGAAGTACTGAGTGAGTTCAGATTCTATCTCCCTCCTTGTATCCACTCCAGTCCCATTTCTGGTTTTAAGCTTGTGAATTCTAGAGCTATTCCTGTTCTGGATTACCGAGTTGTGAAAGAATTTAGTATTTCTCTCACCTTCCTTCATCCATTTCACTCTAGCCTTCTGCTGCCAGTAAAGACGTTCTTGTCTCTCTCGGGCTCCTAGCTGCTCCATGAGATCCCTTTCTATTCTATTCATTTCCTCACTCCATCTAGTTTCCATGCCTTGTCTGTTGATGAGGTCCAGCTCCATCAGCAGGTGTTTCTTGTCCTCGAAGATGTTTCCAAATTCTTCCCGGTTCCACTTGCGAATTTTTGACTTCAAAGATTTTAGTTTCTATTGGAAATGATACATTATGGTTCCTAGGGGGGGAACAAACTCCTGCCACCACTGACCTACCAAGTCCTTGAAGTCCTTGTGTTCCATCCAAAAGCTTTCAAATCTGAAGGATTTCCCTCTAGGAGACCTTGTCCCATCCCAATGGAGACTGATGGGCCAGGGATCTGAGCCATTTGCCGGGAGGAAAGTAGCCATGAAGTCTCCCATACTGTGCATGACATTTTTTGCTACCAAGAAATGATCCAGCCGAGAAGCCACCAGATGCTCACCTCCTCTCTTGTGAACCACCCGTTTCCCTATCAACCAGCGGACCTCAAGCCAGACACTCCCTGAATGCCTCTTGGAAGTTATCCAAAGCACGTCGTCCCCCCTTTTTCTCTTCTAGGTTGGCGATGAGGTTGAAATCTCCTCCAAGAACCCAAGGCTCCTGTCCCGCAAGACCCTGGATCCATTGGAGGAAACCCAAAAAATACTGCTTCGCCTGGAAGCTGCTGGGCCCATAAATGTTTCCAGTCATACCTCTCACTCCCGAATCTAGAAAACAAAATTCTGCCATGAGGGCCAACTTGTTAGCTCTCCAGTTGGAGGGTTCCACCAATTGGGGGTGCCATAAGATAGCAATGCCTCCAGATTGTCCTACTGCATCGGTAGCCATGACCTAGCTTCCCTTCCATATCTTGTCTTTGATTTTCAGCATATAATCAAAACTGCATTTGGTTTCCTAAAGAAACAGAATGTCTGGAGATTCCTGTCTGAACTTTCGATTTAAAGATTTCCACTTCCTAGGGTTACAGCACCCTCTGATATTCCATGAGATGAGCTTCATTGACAAAGTTTTTTAGCTTCAGAGAAGGCCACCTGAATCGTAGGATATTGTCCTGATTCGATTAGCCTGACTCCCACCGCTGCTATTCGCTGCTTGTTGGTCTTCCGTCCCCGGCACATTTCCTCTTCAGGAGACTTCCTCTTACTTCCCTTTTGAGCATCTGGGTCGATTCCCAAACATTCCACTGCTCCAGATTTAATAGTGGCTTCTTGGAGAAGTTCTAGTTGGCGGCGGGAGACGTATCCTTGCTCCTTTTTTCTGCATTCTTCCTCTATGGCGTCCAGGTCCAGTTCACCCAGCTCCATGTCATCACCCTCTTCCTCCTCCACTCCTTCCATCTGCTGGGCATCCTTTGGCTTTGAGGGCGGAGGTTGGTTTTCATGCTAGGTTTCTGACTAGGTTCAATGGTGCGGACCTTCTTCCTCTTCCACTGACGCTAAGGCTTCGAATGCGTTCCCTTGGGTTTTCTCATGGGCCAGAGGTTCCGAGCGAGCCATATTTTTCTCTCCTCCCTTGCCACGACGCTTGTTCTTAACCATCGTGAACCCATCTTCAGCTGTTGGAGAGGAGGGCGCGGGGGATGATGAGCTCGGCTTGGGGGTGTTTCTGGGGTAGTTCCTCCCTAAATGATTGTATTCGTGACAGAGTCGGCATCTAAAGGGGAGCTACTCGTAGTCAATGGGCTGAATCCATTCTTCGTCTTCCCAGTTTAAGCTGATTGCTTCTGGCAGTTCCCGCGATAGGTCCATGTAGACACAAATCCTGGCAAAAGCTGTGTAACGTTGGAGCCTGGTTTGTTCTGCAACCTTTATGAATTCCCTCAGACTATTTCCTATGTCACAGAGGGTTTCAGAGTCCCAATACTCGCTCGGAAGGGAGGAAAGACGGATCCAAACTCGAGCAACCGTCATATCTTTCGTTTTAGGGTTGAAGCGTTCTTTCCATGGTTGTAGAAAGAGACCCGCCGAGAAGAAAAAATATGGACCCCCTTCCAAGATTCTGTCTCTNGTTGAAGAAGATGATCGTAAAAAACCCCTTTGACCCCAGCTGAAGGTCATAGTGCCCCTTCGGCTTCCAAACCCCATTGATCCATTTTATCAAGTCTCTTTCCCTTGGCCATATCCCCACAAACTTCCCAATGAGATCTTTTTCCTTCCATAGTCCAATTTTCTCCCTTAATGCCTGAGATCTAATTTGGATCATAGGGATGGAGGTCGTTCTCGGGAAACATCCCCCCGTGTTTATTTGCTTGCCTTTCCAGGAGGTTGGAGGACCATCGCCCGAGCCATCCTCAGCCCTGGGGTTTCTTCTCGAGCTAGAAGGCCCATGGACTTGAGTGGGCACTTCTAACCTTGGAGAGTCCATGGCCCCCTGAAGGAGGCCCTCAATCCTGGCAGGGCGAACAGCCCCAAGCCGCTCAAAACTGCTAGCTGAAGGCCAAGAAGGAAGAACCGCTCAAAACCGTACCGCTCCATCCCAATGGGATTCATGTTCTAATTATTAATTATTATTATTTGTAGTTTTTTATTAAATTTAAATAAAGTGAATTTATATGTGAAAATAAAATAAAAAAACTCCAAGTGGCCCTATTCCCAATGCTTATAGCGAGTCAAATATCTATACTACAAGTCTACAACTGAAGGAGAAGTATTGTTATCAAGATAACGAAGACTATTCATAAAGCTATACTCGAAATTAATTATAGTTGAAAAATGGATTGTATTGATTAAGTAAAGATGCTAGTAAAGTTTGGCTATATTACATAGCAATATTTTTTTTAATATATATGTAAGGAGTTTGGCGAAAATATATTCATGTTTCTTAGTTTAGAAGATACTATGTATATTTATTTATCCAAAATATATGATGTAAAAATAATAGTGTTTAATATAATTTAATTTTAATATATTTGAAATTTGAAATATTAATATGGTATTTGTTTTAAAATAGTTATAATTTTTAATTTAAATCTTGGGATTTACAGGTTAGTTTTTTATTCTAAAGAATCAAGGTAAAGAATGAAGGTATAGTTTGATATGAGTCATTTTTTAGTATTTTTATTTTAAAGAATAAGTTATACTTAGATATAAGTAGTTTTTTATTATTATATAAAGATTCAAAAAAATATCATATTATTTATATTTATTGGATTTGGTTGAGGAGAGTGACAATCATTATTTTTAATCACTCAAACTATATCTAAACTTAAACATATACTATTTATTTTAGCAAAAAAAAATGTTCATGCTATTTTAAACATATATTATTTATTTTAGCAAAAAAAAATGTTCATGCTATTTTATTAAATGAGGGAAAGATTACATGAGACGTGAGAATCACTTACATTTCCTTCAAAAAAGATAGTGTAGAGTTACATCAAATAGCCATTCTTCATTTCTAGACTCAAAAGTATTTCAAAAAAGTTGCACCTACTAATCGAAAGCTATATAAGCCCATCAAAAGTCTGCTTTAAATAGTATCTCCTTCACATCAAACTCGCCTTCAAAGGTCACCTTTCCTTCCATAAATTCTTCAATTATAGAAGATCCAAAATTAAGAGAAAGAGCTTCTTTGGATAAAGATTCACCTAGAGAATTGAAGCATCTAGAAATGTGTCTAAATGTGATATTCACAAAAAAAATTCTGACGATTTGAATTTTCTGAATCCAATGTTTGAGAGAAATCACCTGCATATTTGATAAACCATTCTGTGAGTCTATAATGGTTTTAGAATCACCAAGGATACTGATGTATGAATCTCCAAGATGTGAATCTATAAACAGAAGCTTGTATAAACTTAAGAGTTCATCTTTAGCATTAGACACCAAAACATTGCCTAAAAAAATATGTAAAAAGTGGTCCAAACTTAGAATAAACACAATGCCACAACCCCAAAAATAATGTTTGGAAGCACCATCAAAATATCCAACCACTCCTTTAGCTTTTTTGAATTCCTTTTGTTGACAGGTTTCTCATGTTCCTTAAGAAGATCCAGTCCTATAATACTGCAAATACGAGCATTTGGTTGAATGTCTTGAAAAAATGCATGATCCTTTAAAATCCAAATAGATCATGAGATGAAGATGGGAAACAATTTAAACGTATCTTCATTAATGAACCATGTTTGAAAAGAGTTCTCTAAACTGCCCTCTCCCCCATTAGAACTGATGCCAATAAGATCTTTAATAGTTCACCTTCATTGCTACATAAGAAAAAGAAACTCGGTCCTTTCCATCCTTTATTCAGTAAATTTTTTGAGGTAAGGATTTTGTACTTAAGAGTTAGCCACCAAAAGCACCTTAAATTGGTAGGAATTTTCCATTTCCACAATTCTTTTGTCCACCAAGAAAGCTCCAAATAGTTGAATTTTCTTATCATAAATTCATAATCCAACTTAGTTGTCACATCGCCATTTTTCTTGTTTCAAGACCAAACTAGGGTGTCTTTTTAAGTACTAAGTTGAATACCATCATTCTTCAGAATTTCAATATAAAAGTCCCATTTCACTTCCCATTGACCATTTAATCCTAGATCTATGACATTTAACAAATATCCACCTTTAAAGATAGCGCATTTATGCCTCATCATTACATCCATAGTCCTCATGTAAATCCATGCAAGGTGGTCTATAATTTTTTTGGTAAATAGGGACAACCATTATCACTTATGAAGGGAACAATTTCAATAAGGATATTTTTCCCATTCCCTATACTCCAACTTATACCATTTTTCAGCCCGTGAATCACTTTAAACGTGCTGCTCCAGATAGACCACTCATAGACTTCATATTTAAACTTTGATTTTCTAATCCAAATATTGATTGGATTGTTCTTCTGATATTTAGTTTTCATAACATCACTATATAGACTTTGAGAAGAGATTTAAGGCATAGACCAGAATTAAAAACTTACAAATTTTTAATACCCCAACCTCAGTGATCAGTAGGGGAAGCTAATAATTCCCAAGGAGCTAAATGGAATTTTCTTTCACCATTTGAGCAAGACCATAACAACTGAGATATATTTTTCCTTACAGAAGTGATGACTAAAGCTTGAAGAAAGAACGAACACCAGTATACAAGAATACTTTGAGGAGTAGCTTTAATTTAAGTTATCCTGCCTCCCGCATGAGAAATATGTAAGACCAATTTGAAATTCTCTTCTCAATATTTTTATGATCCAATGCCATTTCTTTACTCTCTAGTTACCTAAATATTTAAAACTAGTCTCCAACTGCTCAAAATTGTATTCAAAGATTCAAAGAGTTCCCTCAAATCCTTTGTGCAATCATGCTGAATATTATGAGTGTAGATGCATGATTTTTCAATGTTGATATTCGTTCATGAAAATTGACCATCCTCTCGAGATTTAAGGATTTTCATTAGTGAAAATTTACCATCCTCCCGAACTTTAATAATTAATCTACTGATCCCTTCAATGATAAGAAAAAATAACAACGATAAGAGAGGACAACCTTGTTTCAGGCCTTAGAACTCCTCAAGAATGTTGTTGGAGAACCATTTTTCAAAATAGAAAAATGAGCAGAAGTTACACAAGCCGTTATCCAATTTAAAAGATGTTCACGACCAATCTGTAGAAGAACCAATTTCAGAAATTCCCAGTTGACTTTGTCACAATCCTTTGCTAGGTCAAGCTTCATAATCATCAATTTAAGATTTTTTTACTTAACATTATGTAAGATTTTTTTACTTAACATTATGTAAGCATTCCTAGGTAGTCCCCGTAGCATCAAGTATCTCCCTCTTATCTAGGAATCCAAAGTGATCTTTAGGTATCAATTTAGAAAGCAAAAGATTTAATCTATCTGCAATTATCTTTTTGACCAATTTATAGACCCGAATACAAAGAGCTATAGCCTTGAAGTCAGAGAAGAATTATGGATTGTATTTTTTAGGGATTAAAGCAAGAAAAGTAGCATTTAGGATTAAGACATATAACCTTTCTTCTTAGAAAATTCTGCTACTCCGAGTAAATCCTTTCCTAAAATGTCAAAGAAGGCAAAGAAGAATTCAACCCAGAACTCTTGTCCTTTAAAACTTATGCATAACTATCTGAATTTCATTTAGAGTGATTTATTTTCCAATTTGTACGACTTTCTTTTTGTTTGTTATTACTATCAACAATATATACTTACAAACTTGACATGAAATTCAAACAGTACAACAGAAGAGATTGGACTATATTCATGAAAGATTTTCCGTTTTATTGGCATCCATACAAATATTTTTCCTCTGCTCTGATAGTTTTTTCCTACATAAAACACAGCATGACCAAGTTATGCTTTGTAATGCCATGCAATTTGCAGGGATAGCTTTAAGACTTTACAACAAAATATCCACTAACAATGAGAAACATGATTGAAAGTAGGTCAAATTTATTGTCAAATATATCATAATTGGTTGGGTTGACACAAATGCCTTGTGTGTCTGTGGGAGGAGAAAATTTGGGAGCCCACCATGGGCACTGTTTTGTCGGCAGTCTCTCCAAAGCGATGCGCGTGTGCGTAGTCTTGCACACTCGAGTCATCCAACGGACCAAGAGAAAGGAATTTGTTGACTTTTGTTTTGTTTGTTGTAATCTCTTCATTACCATCAGGCGCTTCTCCATAATTCTTTCTGTCAGTCATTACAGTCAGGAATTTATGATGCATATCAGATTAAATTCAATTAATACATCCAAAGTTCAATTGGTGGAATATGCCCATTTGGAGGAATCTCTCCATATCATATTGAATTCAATCAACGCATTAAAGTCCAATTGGTTGAAGATCCAATTTTCAAGGACAACTGTTTGAATTCACTGATCATTGACCATATCATTTCGGGCACGGGAGCGGATGCCATTTGGACCTAGATATCCCATACAGTGAATCGAAGTACTATATATTTCCATGAGGTACATTTACGGTTTCCACACAATAATGTCAACTTGAGTTGCTACGCAAGATGGAGCGTCCGTATCATTATTAGATAATAGAATCCTAGCCAGAGTCTGAACCAGAAGAGAGAGAGCACCGCCTCCCATCGTCACCTGCATCGAACCATGGAAATATTTCGAGGGGAGTAGAGAAGGTGCCCTCTCTCTTCATGTTCAGGCGCTTCCGGCGATATGCATGATGGCAGATCACTTAGTCAACTTCTTCGTTAATTTCTCTACCTGGTAAGATTCAATCACGTTACATTTGTATATTATGGCTGGTCATTTTTCCCAATTTTGTTGTTCACTAACCCAGCAGCTTACTAGGAAACTGGAGCACGCATCCCTAAAGAGGCCGAGGAAATTTGTGTTTTGAATTTGGATATGTTCTATAATTTCTAAAAGTGGGGGATCTTCATATATATGCCATTTCAATGAACGAAATGGTTCAGGAGTGTAAGTTATTTGTGTTGAAATTCCATTTTCACATTTGGTGAATACAATAAAAACATATTAATCAGTATCACTTGGAACATAATATTTCTTCTTCTGTTTAATTTATTTTAAATGTGACCGTCCATGGGATAATGGGTAAGAATGGGATGGATCTTCTTCTGTTTTGTTTTAAATGTGATATTCCATAGGATGGGATGGAGGGTCTTTGATCTCTCGAAAACCATTAATCCTCCAAAGAATAGTTTGGCTGCACTACGATTTTCCATTGAGATGTGAATATGTATATGATTGAACTCTCGTCTCTTGGCAATTTTTTAATGGGTTGGGAAAGAAATTAAAAAAGAACAAGAAACATATGTTGCCTGAGAGAAACATTTATATTCTGTGAGTTGTCGAATTTAGCAAGATAAACGTTCATATGTAAAAAAATACAGTTGCCCTTTTAGTCCATACCGTTAGATTTTGAATCCACATCATAAGTACATGGAGGAGATCAATGATCACATGCAAACCAAGGTCGCGGATCCTTTGAGTTTTGTTTCCCTAAAGGCACATAGTTCCATATTGTATGGGTAGGTTACATCTGTTAGATTTTTATATTTATGAACACTAAAGTTTTAATGTAAAGGGTTTGAATAAGTTGTTAGCATAATTCCTATGATGGTTGCTTATATTCATTGGCTTAGCTTTGTTGTTAGATCATTGATATGTGGTATGATTATGAGATATTAAAATTATATATATATATATATATATATATATATATATATATAAGTTTGAGTATATGAGGAGGTTAAAGTTTATATACAAGCCAAGGTGAGGTATTTTTTTGAGTGTTTTCTTAGCGGATTACATCAATTAAATTTTTGAATATTCTATAATCATTGGGTTACATTAATTAGATCTTAGAATCTTTTATAATCATTGGGTTACATCAATTAAATCTTAGAATTTTCTACAATCACCTCCACTAGTTATGTAAGTTATGTAAGGAATGAATCATTAATCTTAAATGCATTCCTTTAATTGCACATGTATGTTTTTCTCAAGAGCTTGGATGAATGTAATTAACTATTAAGTAATGACTCATAAAACTTCATTAATCTATAATACCCTACCCATAAACCACTTGACAATAATCATACATACCTTGAGTGAGACTTTCTTCACGCGAATGCTTGACAATGTTGGCATTCTAGACAACTATGGGCTTTCTTCTTGGAATTTTTTTGTAGATATCAAGACTATAAAAGATCCAAGAACATACTTTCATTACCGGGACCTTATCAAATGCAAAGAAATGGAATGCAGTGAAAGTTTCCAAAAGATGAGCTTCAAGTTCGGTTAGATCTACATTTTCATTCATTTGTTTCTCAAGAATGTGCAAATTTAATTGAAGAATAAGAAGTTCGAGGATGATAACTTGTTTGAGTGTTTGCATGAGATTTGTTTGCCATAATTCTTAGTAAGTTTGCATGAATGTGTGGAAGGCTCAAAAGATAGCCTTAGTGTTGGTTTCATGGTCAAGAATTCAATGGCTTGTTGAAAATTGCAAAATATCCAATCATATGACCATAAATTGATGTATATAGTCACTTTTCGGGACAAAGATTGTTAATGCATAGGTATTGTGACATTACATTTCTATTACTATATTAGTGTTGTCTTTATTGATTGGCTAGGACATTAATTCAAAATTGCACCTTTATCTCCTATAAATTCTAAGGGGCTTCTTAGTCATTCTATTTATTTTATTATGAAGGCATGGAGTTAGTTCTTGTTTCTATTTTTATTCCTTCTTAGGAATTTGGTCGAGGGAATTCGGTATGAGATCTTAAGGTCCCTAATTTGGCTCCTTCAAAACAAGTGATCTTTCTATTTTTGTTGTATCTTTATTTTTCTAGGAAATTTTAAATAACTATAAAATTAGGGAGCATAAGGAGACATAGCGAAGTACCTATGCTAAAGATTTTAGAATATCTTTCACTATAGATTTGGAGTTGCAATCTATGGAATTTAAGGTGTTTTACTAGACTGAAAAGTAGTCTCAAGTAGGTGTCTTGGGTAAAAAAATTATATATGAATACAATGAGCTCCAATTTGAGTTCCGCCGGTTGCATTGAAAGGTAGACAAAAACATATCATATCTAGTAAAATATATAGAAGCATATCCAAAAAATAAGACACGTGGAAGGGAATGCAATTTTCCCCTACCAAAAGGACAAAAAAATAAGTTTTTGAAAGTTTCCATAACTTTCTCTTGGCATATTATAATTTTGTCAAACCTTTGGTATTGCAAGTAAAGAACATCACCCTACTACATGTTAAAATTTTAAACCCAAAAATGCTAAAATGTCATAAATACATTAGGAGAAAGGTTGTCCAACAAAATAGTCCATAAACAAGTGTTTTTAAGGGTATGCCAACTTGAAATTTGTATAATTTTTTTATTGGAAGATTTATTTTGGTTGCTTTAAATTGTTTTATAAAAAGATTTAAAATAGCATAATTATAAAAAAAATAGTATTCTTTCGTCACATAGAAAAAAGGGTTAAGGACAATATTCTACATCAATAACTGCTCTTGGGAATTCATTAACCAAAGGAAAATCAAGAGAGCGATTTTAGAATGTTAAATATAGAAGAAAAAAATATAAATATTGAAAGGAAACATGGTAGGAAAGGTCAACAACCCATATATGATAATACAAGGACAATTTGAAGAGTTTAAACAGAAACTGAAATAAAATGTGTCGAGTTAAGACAATCTCGGAGATACGAGGGAAGAAATTTTTCATCACCTAAGACTCCTCATTAACTCTAATTCACCTTGTGAAAAATGTTAGGATATTTAGACACTTAGGAGTTAGTTAAGATCAACTTGTTTAATATATCCGTTAGGTAAAAGTGTGCTTCTTTAGTATGCATTAGTATGCATTTGTAAATATTATAATCTGACGGTCATGATATGTTCTAGACATAGAGTGATCTGACGGTTCAACTTCTCTTAGAGCATACCTACCATTGATCTGTGGCTTAACACCCGATTGGTCTATGATCTCTATTTAAAGAGCATAGAGGGTCCTTGGCTAGTTGATCGATCATGAGAATTTCATGTAACTTTCTTTCTTTTGCATAAAAAATTACTCCAAGTAGCTATTTGGTTGGGGCCGTGGACTGTTTCCCTCTTTAGGGTTTTAACCACGTGACAAACATCGGTGTGTTGATCTGTGATCTATTTGTGTGAAGCACTTGCTCAAGGTGTTTGGTATTTTGGGAGTACCCTATGTACCCGAAGATGGTATCAGAGCTTTTATGAAGAGCCGCTTTCAGTTTTGATCTAGATCTAGAACTGGTGTTGCCAAAACTTTGAAGGGGTTTCTGGTTCTAGATTTTCTGTGCATTTTTTTCTTGTGGGAGTTTCTCCATTGCGTCTGGAGTGCCGTTTTCATTGGGAAATAGTTTTCATTTCATTGAAAATTGTTTCTGTTTGTTCCAGAAACACCCATTTCGGCAAATCTGAAGGTATAATGTTACAATGACGGATTTGTTTTTTTTAAATCTCTCATATCTTATCAGTTTTATTATTAGATATTTTTGTTTTAGTCTCGGACTGTTTCCTTCTCTACCTACGTATGCTTTTTGACATGCACCTTGCGCAATCGCAGCGAATCAGAAACAACAAGGGAAAGTTTTTTTTTCTTGTCTTCTCGACTATGCATGCTCTTTGCTGTGCACCTTGTGTGATTACGGCAAATCAGAAACAGTGAAAAAACTTAAAAACGTATAATTTCCGGGTAAGCTAACCAAGATCTAATCCCATTCTCTGGAAAAAAAAAATTTCTTTTTGTTTTTTGTTTTTTTTGTGATTCGCAGGAAAGAAAAAAAAGGCAAGCATGGAGAACAAGAGAGAACAGTTAAAAAAAAAATCCCCCTTCTTCTTTCCATTCTTTTACGTACCTTTTAAACTTAGCTCACTTGGTCCAAAGTTGCTTTATTCCTTAATAGGTCTTGAGTTCAAGTCTTATTAAGCTACTTTTTAGTGGATGCAATTTCTATTTTCAAGTTACTTTATTGTAAAAGTGCATCTCACATAAATAAAATAAAATAAAAAGTGAGTCACTTAAGTCTTTAAATTTATTGCTGCACTATTTAAAAGTAGCATTATTGTAAAAGTGAACCTCACTTATTCTACAAAAGTGATTCACTTCAAAGCAACTTTATTGTAAAGTGATTGTCAAAGGTTGATCTTGGGAAGAGGGGGGTTCTTTTTTTAGTCGGTCAAGTGAATATCTGCCACATCACTATTAGGGACATCTTCAACATTTTCTTTGATCCAGCATAACTTCATCATCCAGAATTAGTTTTCAGTGCCGTTTTTTTTTTAAACCGCATATTTTTTTGAGCTCTTTGCAACTAGACAGTTAGTTTCTGTTTTTTCAGCCATTATTTTACAGTATGGCCGCCCCTTGTGATATTATACTTACAAGTTCTAATTATTTCTTATGGAAATCTCGTATGGAGGATGTTCTACGAAGTAGGGTACTTTTCAGGATAACCTCAAAGAAAGAAACATAACTCACTGATGATGATAAGAAAATTAAATGGGAAAATAGATGTGATGAAGCTCGTGGATTGATTGGGATGTCAATCTCTACTGATTTGCGATTTCGCATATCTAGAATTGATGAACCTGATAAAGCTTGTGAAAATCAAGAATCTGTGTTTGGTAAACATAATGAAATTCAGGGTCATCAACTTGACAATGAGTTGCTTTCCTTGAATCCAAATTATTTTTCATGCATTCAAGACTATTTATCTAAGTATAAAACTCTTAGACTCTTATGTGCAAAATGTAAGATTAAGAAAGAAGACAAACAATATATTTATCATATTGTTTCCAAACTTGGACCTGCATATTCTGTTTTTGTATCTACATTCTACTCCATGAAAGAATCCTTAACTGCAGCTAGGTATCAAGAGCCAAGTCTTGAATCCTTTTGTGATTCCTTAATTAGAAAGCAATATAAGCTCATTCATCTTGGAATAATTAATAATGCATATACAATTGGGAAAACCTTATTGTCCCAATAGAAACAAAAGTCCAAGCCTGCCAAGAAACATAATTTTTGTAATAATAAACCAAACAACAAGGGTCCCAAACCCTCTCAGTTAGCTCCTTCTTTAAAAAATGATAAAGGATCCAAGCAAAAAGGAAAGAAGACTGGGCGTCATTGCAATTTTTATGGAAAAGATAATCATGATGAATCTAAGTGTTTCAAGAAGATGGCAACCTTGGAAGCAGCAATGAAGAAGCACCACATCAGCATAGATTCGTCTTCAGAATCTAACTCTCATGGACATGGACTTTGTGCTTCTGGTTACTCTTATACTGCATCTTCTTCTTCTACTTCAAATGAATTGCTCATTGATTCTGGAGCTTTGTATCATATGGCTAAGGATCAAGCCATATTTTCTAGTATGCATGAATGTAACACCAAACAAATATTTGTTAGTGATGATAGATCTCTAAGTGTTGTAGGATCTGGAACAGTTCCATTAGAAAATGGTCATTTCAATGATGTACTATGTGTTCCAAAAATTTCCTGCAATTTGTTATCAGTCTACCAAATTACTCATTCAGGTGAAGGTAAAACTGTGACGTTTACACCTCACCAAGTTGTAATCAAGGATTTTAAAAATCCTCAAAATGTTCTTATTATTGGAACTATTGATGATATTACCAGGTTGTACAAATTTAAAAACTTTGGGTCATCACCTTTTCCTTCAGTTTTTGTTGCGCATAGTGATAACTTGAGCAAACTTTGGCATGAGCGATTTGGTCACTTAAATTATCGTTCATTACAAAAACTATGTAAAGACAATATGGTGACTGATCTTCCGATGGTATCTTGCAAGGATGGTGTTTGTTTCATTTGTGTACTCGAAAAACATCATCGGGATAGTTTTGACAAACGTGCCTCTTAGCATGCCTCGGTTCCTTTGGAGCTTGTACATAGTGACTTGTGTGGTCCTCTTCCAATTGCATCCTTTTCTGGTTTCAAATATTTCTTAAATTTCATTGATTACTATGCCAGACACACTTGGGTTTACTTCCTAAAACTTAAGAGAAAAGTATTTAACATGTTCTTGGCCTACAAGGCCCTCGTTGAAAAATAATCTGGTCATCAAATTATTAAGTTAAGATCTGACAATGGAGGAGAATATGTTAACAACAAGTTCACTACTTTCTGCACTGAACAAGAAATCCAACAACAACACACTATTCCATATACACCACAACAAAATGGTGTAGCTAAACGGAAGAACCACACTTTAAAAGAAATGGCTAATTGTATCATCCAATCTAAGGGACTAAGTCTTCAATATTGGGCTGAGGCCATAAATTGTGCAAATTACATAGTTAATCGCACACCCACTAAAGTTTTACAAGGTATAACACTGGAAGAAGCATGGAGTAAAATTAAACCAGATGTAAGTCACTTTTGTGTGTTTGGTTGTGAAGCATGGGCTCATATTCCGGATGAAAAATGGAAAGCATTGTAGCCTAAAAGTGAAAAGTGCATATTTCTTGGATATTCTGAAGATGTAAAAGGTTATAGACTTCTTCAACCCCATTCACATGATATAATAATTAGAAGAGATGTTAAATTTGATGAAAATCTCTTGGCCTGGGAGCCTAACTTGGCGGGTGTGCCATCTTTGGCCTGCGAGCCTGATTCAGAGATTGTGCCTTCTTCTTCTTCTTCCAACTTCCTTGACAGGTTTCCAACTCCAGTTTCTAATGATGACAATGAGGATGAAAATCCACCTCTTCCTGCTCATGTTCCTCAAATTGCACCAGCATCAATACTTCCTCGATGGGTCCATTCAACATGTGAAGCAGCTGGTGATATTGTCGGTGATCTTAGAGATCAACGTCGAACATGTTCCCAGTTTCAGCGAGCCTTTTCTCTTTTGGCTCAATTTTCTGAGAATTATTATCCAAAAACTTTTGTAGAAGCTTCAAGAAATCCAGATTGGGATGCAGCTATGGATGAAGAATATTGTTACTTAATGGCGAATGATACTTGGGATCTTGTTCCTCTTCCAAAAGGAAGAAAACTTGTCAAATGTAAATGGGTCTACAGAACTAAGTATGCATCAGATGGATGTGTTGAAAGAATTAAGGAAAGGTTAGTTGCCAAAGGTTTTTCCCAAGTTGAAGGGATTGACTACAATGAAACCTTTGCCCCTGTAGCAAAAATGAACTCCATCCGCCTTGTTCTTTCCCTTGCAGCCTTACATAACTGGGAAGTCCATCAAATGGATGTCAAGTCTACATTCTTACATGGAACAACCTCTTGGATATGTTCAAATAACTCTAGCCTTGTTTGACTCCTTAATAAATCCTTATATGGCCTTGAGCAAGCTCCTAGAGCTTGGTATGCCAAAATGGATAGCTTTCTCCTTGACACTAGTTTTTCTACATGCCATTCTGACTCGAATGTCTATACCAAGAAAGTAGGAAACCATCTCATCATACTTGTTCTTTATGTTGCTGATCTTATCCTTACTGGTAGTGACCCTAAACTTATAACCCATGTGAAATCCAGTCTTAAGCACAATTTATACATGTCAGACTTAGGATATTTGCATTATTTTCTTGGTCTCCAAGTCTTGTAAACCAAAGAAGGAATATTTCTTTCCCAGTCTAAGTATGCTTGTGACCTTCTTCGTCACTTCCACATAGAAGATTGTAAACTAGCCCCTTCTCCGTTCCAGTCTGGAGTCAAACTTTCTACCACTTGTACTTCCCCTGAAGTAGATGCCACCTTGTATCATCAGCTTGTTGGTAGTCTTTTATACTTGACTCATTCCCATCCTGAAATTTCCTTTGTCATTGGTTGTGTTTCCTGTTATATGAAAACTCCTCATGAAAGTCACTCGAAAGCAGCAAAAAGAATACTTCGATATATTCGAGGTACAATCCTGTTTGGGATTCATTACATTATAGGGGGGAAACCTTTGTTGGTTGGTTTCACTGATTCATATTGGGTCGGCGATACTGATGATCGAAAGTCTATTGCAGGTTATGTTTTTAGTCTAGGATCTGGACCTATCACTTGGGCTTGTAAGAAACAACAAGCACTTGCTCTTTTTTCAGCAAAAGTAGAATATCGAGCCGTAGTTAATGCCAGTCAGGAAGCTTTATGGCTTCGACAGATCCTTTCAGAGTTTGGATTCGAGCAGTAGCAGCCTACTCCACTTTGGTGTGACAATCAAAGTGCCATCAAGCTTGCCAAAGATCGAGTTCTATATCAGAGCAACTAACACATTGAGCTACACATGCACTTCATCAGAAATCTTGTTCACGATAGTGTTATTGAAGTTCTCTATTGCCCTACAAATGATCAAGTTGCAGACATCTTCACCAAATCTCTTACAGAAGTGAATTTTTCTAAACTTTAGTCTATGTTAGTAATTTAGGAATGTGTCCTTAAGGGGGGATAGGCTCTAATGCCTCCTTCCTTCTCCTAATAGTGTAACTTTTGTAAATCCTTCAATCCTATCCCAATTTGTTCTTAAGGGGGGATGTTAGGATATCTAGACACTTAGGAGTTAGTTAAGATCAACTTGTGTAATATATCCGTTAGGTAAAAGTGTGTTTCTTTAGTATGCATTTGTAAATATTCTAATCCGACAGTCACGATATGTTCTATACATAGAGTGATCCTACGGTTCAACTTCTCTTAGATCATACCTACCATTGATCCGTGGCTTAACACCCGATTCGTCTATGATCTCTATTTAAAGAGCATAGAGGGTCCTTGGCTAGTTTATCGATCATGAGAAGTTCAGGTAACTTTCTTTCTTTTGCATAATAAATTGCTCCAAGTAGCTATTTGGCTGGGGCTATGGACTGTTTCCCTCTTGAGGGTTTTAACCACGTGACAAACATCGGTGTGTTGATCTATGATCTATTTGTGTGAAGTGGTTGCTCAAGGTGTTCGGTCTTTTGGGAGTACCCTGTGTACTCGAACAAAAAAGAATCAGATCAGGAGAAAAAGAGGGTTGTGTCCTAGGTACTCATTGAGGAAATGGAATCATAATTCAAGAAAAATGGCTTTGAATCCTTCACACTTGATTATTTAACACTCCAAGATCCACATCATCATGGGTTCAACTTGAGGCCATGGAAATACTTCATTCCAAAGATGCATATGCGAAATTTTTATGGTAATGATCCAATAACATAGATATTGAAAATGGATTGATTTTTTGAACTACACAAAGTGCCAGCTTCACAAACAATAACTATTGCATCCATGTACTTAGAACTCAATCAAATTGTGTGGTTTTAATGGCTTTGTGATCATAAAAATGACTCTATTATCTCTTGTTTTATTATTTATGAATGAATTGATAAAACATTATGTGTATATTAAGAGCAAAGCCTTCTTTATCCAAATGATAAATATCAAGAAGAGTGGGACATCTATAGAGCACATTAAGAAATTTCATAAGTTGAGTATTTGAGTGAAGAATGTTTTAGAGGATAATCTGTTGGATCTATTTATGAGAATGCTAAAGGAGAGAATTCAACATGAGGTACATATATTCAATCATAAATTATTGGATAATGATTTTAGTCGAAAACTAAAGTTGAAAATAAAAATATAGCTACTAGAAGGGCTACTACCACTACCTATCAACACATATATGTTCCCAATTCTAACATCACTCAACCTACAAGGTGGACACCTCAAAATTAGAGAAAATATGAGAATAATGTATCCAGGGGATACATTATCCATGCCACTGCTATTGCCACCGATCAAGCTCAAATTAAAGGAGAAAGAACTAGATTCGGGAACACTGGAATATGACAATGTAATCTAGGACATAGGGACATTATCGCTAGACTTCTCAAAGCTAGCATTGGCCGAAGTATTTTACATACAACATGCGACCGCAAGAGAGCTCCGCATCAAAGAAAATGTGTTAGCTTACCAGGCCACGAATAAGACAAGGAAGGAAAAAGAGAGCAAGGTCCTCCTTAGGGAAAAGGACCAAGAGATTGAGGCATGTGAGTAGAGCAGGATTGTAATAGCATAAGCCATCAAAAGCATCGTCATATATTTTTCCATCGAAGAAGGCCACAAAGACAAAGATTTTCCCATCAAGGATTGTGGTGGATCTCAGAAGACAGGTTGAGAAGCTGAAATCATAGCAGCAGCTAAGAAAAACTCATGAGGTGTTAGCAGAGCACAGAACAACAACAGCTAAGGATTTTGGAAGGATCAAAGAGGGAGAGAAGCTTTACACAAAATAATTCGACACCGTCTCTACAATGTGGCGATTTATTTTGGAAGATGAGACAATGACAAATTTTGTAGAGGAAGCGTGCTAGGCCGACTTGAAAATTGCAATGGTAAAGGAAGACATGAAGAAGTTGTCGCTTAAAGAGAAGATTAACAAGGTTGTCGAGCTAAAGCTGCTACAATAGGAAGTCCAAACTCTCTGCGACCAAGAGAAAAAAAATGACGAAGTTGATAAAAAAACAGAAGTCGAACGAGTTACAGGATTCCTTCATCCTGTATAGCAGAAGCTCCAATAGATAGCTCAGGAGTTGGAAGAAGTACTGTAGGAACATATCAGTTTCGACTGTGTGGAACAAATGGAAAAGCAACCAAAGGAGGTCATAGAATAAATTTGTTGGTTGCAATGAATTGTGAAGGAATTTCAGGACAAGGTTGGTCCCATGGCGCAACTTGTGCTAGAGACATGAGTTTTGCAGAAATTTGAATTTTGCAGAGGCATCAATTTTTCTTAGTGGATTGAGATGAGCCACATGTGAGTGTTGGGGGGCTGTTGGGATAGGAAAAGTGCACAAGGAAGAATATGAAGTGCAAAAATGACAGAGGAAAAGAAGGCACGCGGTGGGGGAAAAGCAGGTAAAGGATGGAAATCAAGTGCAGAGGAGAGAAATATGCGACGCATATTGACACGACGAAATAAAAAGCATACATAAAGAGGAAGGTAGAAGAGTTAAGGCTGAATAGGTTCAGGTCAAGAAGAACTGTAGAAGATCGAGTTGACAAAAGACTAACTGATAGTTTATGCAGGTAGTTATGACCTATACAAATAGGCTGAAAGACGTTTCTACGACTACTTATGGCCATGGTTAATGTAAAGTAGGAATTTACAGCTAGGTATGTGCCATCATCAGAGTAATAGAAGATATTTTGTAGCTAGTAAATGTCTGTAATAACTGATTTGTACTCAGTCGACCCTGCACGGTCTTGTAAACACTATAAGTAGTAGAAACCTGCTATGTATAAGGGTTTAGTCTATTAGTATTGGTTTCTACTAAATTGATATTAGAGAGGAGTCTGATAGTAGTAGGATGTTGAGCCACGGATCTACAGCTGAGTGCGAAGACCATTTTGTAGGAGCCAATCTACAGTTGAGTGCATAAATAGTAAAGTAGAATCGTCAATCCTGGCTGTGTATGGATCAGTAGGAGTAGATAGGATAATACAAAGAGAGAATGAGAGCAAGAATATTCTGAGCTAAAAAGACATATCTTAAAATAATCTATAAGTTGCATACTACAAGGTGCTACTTATATTTCTCATGCGAGATGAAGAGCACCTTGGTGGTTTTTCCCAGATGGGTTTCCATGTTAATTCATGTGTTAATGAATGATTGAATGTTATGTTGAATGTTTAACTATTAATGTTGAATTTTTAACTGTTAATGTTGAATTTTGATTAACTCGCATTATTTATGGTTATCATTTGAATGAATGTCACAATATTGATAAGCAGTCAATGAAGGGATATATAAGCATTGTCGAGCACTATGTATTATTTCATGTTTAACAATTGTTAAGTCACGATATAAGTCACATCACATCCATTTACTTTAAAATAATCAGTTGCGTTGCACTATTGCACCATCTATTAAGGTTGTTAAGGACCAGGTTGTGTTGCATGTTGGTTGTGGCACACAGTTGCGCCTCTATCCAGTAGTAAAAGAATCCAACCCTCCATCTCTGTCGAGTGCCTTGGACATGCGCCAAGGGACTATAATCCTTTTCGAATGAAAAAACATGGTTCTAGCAGTTGCAGATTAAGACATCTTGGGTGAGATTGCGCCTACCTCACAGCTGTTGTCGGTTGACCTTGATCTGTCGGGTTGATATCTTTGGGTGTTTTTTTGGTTTTGTGTTGTTGTTGAACTTGAGTCATGTGAGTGGGAAAGTAGGACAACATAGTATTTCAGGAATTTGACTTTGAAGTTGTAGCTCACCCAAGAAAAACAAATGTCAGACCTGACCACTTATCAAGAATTGACACACGGGAAGAGCCTACTAGAATCGAAGACAAATTTCCATATCCGCATCTATTTCGAATTGAAGTTGCCTCCCAACTTAGGATAAATTTGTTGATTCCTAGAGAAAGGATGAGCACCCAAAGGAATGAATGATAAAAAGAAAAAGATCCTAGCAATGAAGACTACACCATATACCATAATAAATGGATTCCTTTACAAACTAGGGCTAGATGATGTATTAGGACGATGTGTTCCTGATAATGAAAATGAAAATATAATGCATGAATCACATTATGGACTAGCTAGAGGACATTTTCAGGAAGACACGACAGGTAATAATATTCAATAGTTGAGATTATAGTGGTTGACATTATACCGATATTTTTGAATATTTGTAAGAAAATGTGACTGATGCCAATGACTTGGTCAACCTCTACCAAGTACGAAAATGACACTAATATTGGTATATCCTAGTTTAACATTTGAAATTTGAGTGATCGATGAATCACATTATGGACTAGCTGGAGGACATTTTCAAGAAGACACTACAAGTAAGAATATTCAATAGTTGAGATTATAGTGGCTGACATTATACTGATATTTTTGAATATTTGTAAGAAAATGTGACTGATGCCAATGACTTGGTCGGCCTCTACCAAGTACAATAATGACACTAATATCGTTAAATCCCAGTTTAACATTTGAAATTTGAGTGATCAAATTTATAGGACCATTTCCAGTACCATCTAGATGCAGAAGATCACGATATGTCATAATAGCAGTCAAATATGTCACTAAGTGGGAAGACATAGAACCTATTAAAACCTTCTCAAGTTAGATAGCCCTGAAATTCATCTATGAGAATATCATCACTAGATTCGGATGCCCATTAACTTTGATTAGTGATCAGGGGTCACACTTTGTTAACAAAACAATCATAGCCTTAAAAATACTACTTATGATCAACCACTGAAAGAGTACATCATATCATCCTCAATCTAATGGTGCAATTGAAACTTAAAAAAAAACACTAACGAGAGGACTCACAAAAATATGTAATACTGACAAAGATTACTGGGACAACAAGATTCTTCTTTTCTTATGGGCATAAAGAATGACGTATAAATGGTCGATAGATCAGACACCATTTCGACTTGTCTATGGATAGGAAGCAGTCATTCCTTTACACTTTAGAAAATAGTCTCCTATAATAGCCGACAAATTGCACATTGATGTCGATAATGCTAGAAAATACTAATTAACAGAACTATCTAAATTGTAAGAAGACCGAATGATTGCAATGCAATGCTAAGAAATATAGAAGCATCAGCAAAAATCTTGGCATGATAGAAATATTAAAAATAAAAATTTCTTGGTTGGAGAACTTGTGTTACTATACAGTAGTTGAGTTAAAGGAAATCCCAAGAAATTATACACAGAATGGATGGGATAAAACATTGTTGAAGAAATAAATGCAAATGAATCAGTCCGACTGAAAATGTTACAAGGCATTGTATTTTAGAAATTAGTTAATGGAGCCGGACTTAAATACTAAGAATCATAAAAACTGGTTGTATAACTATAAAAAATAAAAAAAAGTATAAAAACCTAACTAAAACACAAGAAAAATCCTAAGGAAAAATGACAAGACCTTAGACTAATTCTCTAGCAGGAAGAAGAAAATTACTGTTTGAAAGATATAACCATCGACATAATAGACATGAATATTATTGACCACTTCACTGACAAAACCATGATCCCGACACCTATTGACATAAAAAATGGCCAATGGTCCAATCAAATAATGGTTAACATCGACATATGGAGCGAGAAATTCATAATGTATCAAAAGAAACATCCACAACTCGTCCTTTAGATTCAAATCCTCCATTGATACATCAATTAATATTACCATCCACCACACCCCACCCCGCTCCGATTAATCCCACTATAAATACCCTAGTAGATGAGACTTGGACATCATTCTGTGAAGAGATATAACATTGAATCAACCAAACTCCCTAACCCAATTTATCCCTTTGTGAACTGAAGCATTTAATAGACACAATGGAAGCCAAAAAACTGATAGTAACTACCAGGTCCACATTGAAAAAACTTAAACAGCTAGAAAAGGCTAGCACTCATTTGGAAACCTGACTACATAACATTCGTAATGCAAAATTAGTTGAGACTTCGTGGAGAAGGATATGGAAAGAAATAAAGGCATGGGGAAATGATAAAAATTGAAAATCGATGGAGGAAGCACATAGATTAAGTTCCAGTTCCATCCTGAATTACATGAATGCTCTGCTTATGGATAGCTTTGCTGGTACAAAAGAGATAATCGCGCAATTTATTGTAAGAAGGTACCACAACGAAATTTTTTATTTTGATAGACCCATCGAATTCAATGGTGACGTCATCTATAGGACCACTGGACTATAAAACAAAGGAGAACCAGTTCCTATTAGGTTAAATTAGACCCTAGTAGAAGAGTTAACAGGTACAACATATGGGAATAATTCAAGAAGGACGATGATCGGTTACATCAAATATGCAACATAAAATTTAGCTACAAAAAATATTTCTATAGCATTAACAAGCACAAGAATAACTTCTGACTTGAAGCTCAACATGTTAGAGCTAGTACATAATGCGTCAACCAACGGGAAACTCTACCCTTGGGTAGAACATTTGGCTGAAATAATCAAGCACACATGCATCAAATACCAGGAGGAAGGTACCCAAATCCAATATCCTTCACTAATTATCCGGATTGTTATGTACCATCTTCGACCAGTCGGAGATAAATATTTTAATGAACAAATTCGAGTCGCAATGTGGAACTTTAAATATTTTTCACTATCAAATAGCCATCTAGAATAAACGACAGCCAAAATTTGGTTAGACAATTGGTTCCAGGAACTAAAAATCAAAACTGCTAGATAGAGGGTACCTCAAAATAGCCAAATATGTCTACCACCAATGTCCCACATTAAGCTGGAATTAGACCATAAATCAGGCTTGTATCTGCAAGGAGTTGAAGGAAATTCCAAAGCACTTAAATACTATCCTTGAGTAGAGGCAATCTTCACAAAACTTAGTCAAAATTATAACACTAAGTTAGACATACCACCGATAGTGAATAAATTCGACCAACCAATAGTCAAGCCTCTAACTAACTCATAGAAAGAAGAGCATTATGAGGTGCAACTTCATATAAGTACTTTCACTCTGGACCATAACAAAAGAAATGAAATTAACCCATTATGGGTCTCCATAGTGGCTACAAAAGAAATCGAGGTGGAAGAAGAAACAAGAGACAAAAGTACCCAATCTAAGACCCCTCTTCCTATGTATGCAATGAAAAAATAAAATATCCATCGAATAGCAAACGAGCTATTCAAATTTCAATATAAAAGAAAGACCATGGTAAAAGGGAAGGGGAATCGCAAACTTATACTCCAAGAAACAACCAAAGATGACGATTTGGAGTTGTATGATAGTGCAACTCAGATCCTTGAGTATTCTGCAAAGAATAAGATACTAGTCAATGAAAAATTATGCAAGTTCATCATAGAGGAGGAAAAACAAGTGCAAACAAGTCAGAAAAAATAAAAAGTGCTACACTGCCTTCTGTCAATCCTGTCGACCTCACTCACAATCCACCACCTCCATCTTCGACCATAGTTGTTGAAGAGTCCATACCAGCATATAAAACAACTACATTAACCACCATCACAGATCCCTATTTATAGTCATTACCCGCACCACTCCATGCCCAACTCCAAACAGACAATGAAATACAAGAGTTCATAAATCAACTACCGTCCTTTTTTCCTAGCGTTCAACAAATGATGATAATGAAACCATTTATAAAAACACACACCCCACAAGATATTGTAGTCGTGCCACCAATCCTTAACCACCCACAATATTCCATACCTGAAACACAAGTCATTGGGTATATTCAGTCCATCCTGTAGAGAAACCCCGATAAAACCAATGATATTGTGGAGAAACAAATCTCATCATTTGTACCCCAACCATTCAAGAATACTCCACTTATTGAACCCATCAATAACCCTATTGAAGAACCATTTGTACCCACTACATCTAAATAACTTGTCGATATTATCAACCCAGAACGTAGTGAAGAATTTGTCGAAAATCTAGACCTAGTTGAAACTGGAGAGGAAGTTGAAACCACTGAAACAACTCAAAATTCCTTACCCACAAGCTCCATCCTGACCTCACTACCATAAACCTCTAAACAATCACCACTCCTTCTTTCATCTATGCCACCCCCTATTCAATCAACACTTACAATTAACCCACCTGAAATCCCTATATTAAGCCCTCTTCTTCCTATTATACCCACCGAACAGACACAAATTTCACTAGTGGAAAGTATGCCGACCCAAGAAGCCGAAAGACAAGATAGAGAAAGGGGGTGAAGAAGAAAAAATGAAATAAAAGAGAAAAATAAACAAGAAAATGAATAACAACGACAACTACAATAGTCCCAAAAATAGACACCTTCAGTAATTCATCTAGTTTAACTTGGTTTTACAAAGGTAGTCAATACCCAGAAAGACAAGGAAGAAGAACTAGACCTATTGGATGATGTTATCAATAAAGAGTCTAGAATTAGAAAAAAGAAAATTAAAGAGCATTCGAAACAAATAAATATAGAGCATACATAATTTCTAACCGGGTGTGAAAATTTGGCAAAACAATTTATTACAATCCCAGAAGGAACCGATACTGACAAACTCCTTGACAAAACATCCTAACTTTTTGAAAGTGTCATGCCGAATTTTCAATAGAAGCTACAGGAAAGATGACAGGAGTAGGAATAAGAGACCACTGTTCTTCTGATAAATCAGTTTACAACATTCTCACCAGCTCACAGCCTTGTAATACCCTAGTTGTTAAGCTCGGGACTTATGATCCTTCATGTGACTTATGTTCTCTTGCATTATGGACTTATGATATTTTATATGATTGTGTACTTTTGCTCCTTTTCATGATTAATCTAATTAAGGACTTATCATTAATTTTTGATAACATGACCTTCTACTTTGGCACTATTATTATTGTTAGGGTTATTACTAGAATCTCTGCTATCTTTGAATGTTGTTTGTGAAATCCCTAAAATACCTTTGTTGCGGAATTAGATAAAATGGGTAAATATTCTCATTCATCTTTTTATTTAAGTTTAAGCCATCCAATAATGTTCCTTTGAATTGAATGTATGCAAAATACATTTTGTAACCTGTTTCACCAATAAACATTTATACTGCATTTATACTAACACCATTATGTAAAAAGAGCATGCACAACATAAAAAATACAAAAGACGAGACAACCATATATGTGGTTCACCTCCTTCATGAGGCTATGTCCACCGATCTTTTGTTAGTCATTTTATTAATTCTTCCATAATGGGGGTACAATGATGCGGCTTATCTATTACAATTCAATTCAGCCTCAGCTCTGCACAATCAGTTAGCTTACATCCGATACCAGTTCCGTGAGCTTACGACCAAAACACCCTCAGTTAGCATTTGGTATAGAAAGACAACTTAAGCCCTATAACGGCATGTGACTTTGTCGTTGATTCCTTCTAGATCTTAAGTTCTCCATCCAGAATGTATTTTCCAGATCGATGGCAGACATAGGAAGTGACATGAATACTGAAAATCACACACACACACACACACACACACACATAACTAACAAATCAAACTATCACTCAAACACAGATCATTCTATTCACTAAATCATGGGCATAAAATAAAAACAGAACTGCCAAGGATAAAATTAGCTATCAAATGCCAGATCAATTTTGCAGCGATCTTATAAGGAAAAACAAGGCATTCAAAGCACAGATCATGAAATCACCATCACCAAATTGAAATAATAACCAAAGTTTTGACAGAGCATAGAATCAACTGGCATGCAGTCCCCAGATTGAATAAAATCGTGGCATATAACACAGATTTTAATAAAGTTCAGTCTTCAAAACTAAACCCCCAGATTGATGAAATCGTGGACAACATATACAGTGTTCAGACATTCATAAATTCCAGCTATAAAGCAAAGTTCAGGGCGATGAGGATCATGGCGCAAAGATTTTAATAAAGGGTGATATTCAAAACTATAGATTCCTTTCTGAAATCATGGAACAGATATTTTAATAAAGGATAATATACATACTACAGATTGATCTTCTTTTTAATAAAGGATAAAAACAAGCCTCCAGATCGATTTCCATTCTGGAAATCGTGGAACCAAAAGACACAAAGTTTATGAGAATAAAAACAAGCCTCCAAATCTATTTCCATTCTGGAAATCGTGGTACCAAAAGACACAGAGTTCATAAAGAATAAAACAAGCCTCCAGATCGATTTCCATTCTGGAAATCGTGGCACGAAAAGACACAGATTTTATGAGAATAAAAACAAGCCTCCAAATCAATTTCCATTATGGAAATCGTGGTACCAAAAGACAGAGAGTTCATAAAGAATAAAACAAGCCTCCAGATCGATTTCCATTCTGGAAATCGTGGCACCAAAAGACACAGAGTTATGAAAATATAAATCAGGCCTCCAGATCGATTTCCATTCTGGAAATCGTGCTACCAAAAGACACAAAGTTTATGAGAATACAAATCAAGCATCCAAACAAAACTAAACCCAGATCAAAATCATCTATGAAATTGTCGCATAGACAAAGATTAAAATAAAGAATAATAATCAAGCTGAGTTTACCAAACTATCACCAGATCTCCATATCAAATTTAAACCAGATCACATATCCATCAGTCTTAAGTCAAATCGCCATGCATGGGCAGAGTGATAGCAGAGGAGTCCCTTCAGCTTGATGGAGCAAAACAAAATTCCCGAATGCATGCCCCTCGACATCTCTCCCTCCTCCTTTTATAGGGAAAACATAGGGGACAACTGGTAGGATTTACCGACAGGTTTTCCCTTTAGGGTGGAATAAAATCCTCCTCGGATTCTTCCTACCATAACCATTCCACACAATTCTCCTTGCTAACCAAGTTACTATAATAAGAGATGTGTTTTGCCTCCCGACTCCAAGTTGTTTCCTTGGTTAAATTTTTATAAAGCGAATCCCTCTGCCCCTTGCATGTATTTCTATTTTAGTAACATAAGTAGAATGCAAAAGAGGTACGAAGTGAAACCATGCAAAACTCCCAATTGAACTAGAATTTGAACTAGTTCTATAAACAAGCAAGCCTAATATATGAACATGTAGCAGTGATAGTTGAAAATTGTTGGTTGGAATACTTAGGAGGGGAATCTAATTCATTTCTTACAAAAAGAGATTTATATAAATCCTTAATAAAAGGAGCATTCTTACCCATCCTTTACTTTGAATTCAATTACAAGTCCCTTGGTTTTAGCTTATCACTTTGTATTTGTAAATTAGACTTCTATCAAATTTTGGATGCAATCCCCAAAAAAATGCACAGAACAATATTATAATAAACCCCATGTTTGAAAATCTGTTTGATATGTATGGAAATTGTTTTACTCAGATTGAGATTTTGAACCAAATTACGAGGTGGACATAATTTGACTTAAAATTGTATGCATTGTATCTTTTAAGCATTGAAATGGATCCGCTAAATTATGGAGGTAGAATGGTGATGTTTCTTATACTCCAAACCTCCTGACCATGTTTGTCATTTCGTTACCCATGCATTTTTCTCTTTCATTTTCTTTTAACGTAGGGTGCCTTTTACTAAGCTTTGCATTTTCGGATTGGGGTCGTGAAGGGACATTACATCCTTCCCCCCTTAGAGTTAACATCTTCCTCGGTGTTAGTTATTTATTTATTTCTTGTGTTTGTATTTCTTAATCCCTCTGACTAATGGGATTGGGTCCTCATCCTGCATTTAAAATCATACATATGCATGTATACTAGCATCGACATTGAAACAATGTAAAACTTAGAAATCCAACACTATACAATTTACCGTGGATTCCAATATACATGTCAGTTCTATTTGCCAATAATTAAACACATTACCTCATAGCTACAAGTTTACCTGTAATGCAAATACTTCTCCCTACATTATTCTTTTCTATGGATGTCTTCCATCCCAGCACTCCAAGTACCGATCCAAGCTACCCAACACAAGGACGATACCCTCATATCTACTTATTGTGTTATTCAGGGCACTTCACCAAGCTGAGGCACTTCCGTTCTTGCACACCATAACACCTAGAGTTTATTCTCTTCATAGAGCCCCCACTCTTGTGACAGTCCTCTTAATGTGTGCGGAATGAGTCTTAACCAAAATGTCTTACATCTGGGTGTCCCTAGAATGCATAATGGTCCCTAGCTGGCGTAGGGGAAAATAGGTAGCTTTCAACCACTACTTCCATCACCACTTTCCTCATGGTAACAACTTTATGTGCATGAGATTTTTCTCATATCTTTTTAACACATTACAGTCCTAGAGCTTTAGCACTCCTCATGGCCATAGTTTTCCCATGCCTGTAATCACTCCATAGGTGGTCAGTTTATCATATTAAAGAACATCAAACTTTTTATCATAAGTCTTGTCTTACTTCATTTCTCATTCATCAGATAAGAGCCCTTATACTAGTGTACTCTTTTTACCACTAAGGCATTTATTTATTTTATGCACAACGCATTTTATTACTGACCTCGACTGCACTGTAGCCCCAGGTTCGTAAGTAAATCCAATTTCATGACTTTAAATATTTGTTGTCATACCTTATGAGTACGTAAGAAGATCAGTAGTCTCTATGTGCACAACCCGATTCCTAGGCTTTACTTTCACGCCAGTTATTACAATAGTTGAAATATTGCATCTAAACTGAATCTCTTCACCACTTCTTTTCATTCAGGTTCTGCATTCACTTTGCATTCATTTAATAGCTAATGAAATATAATTAGAAATTCTTGTAAGAAAATCACATTCTACTTTATAATAATTCACAAGATAACATCTTTAGAAACCAATTAGTATACACTTATATAATCATTCACCATTATTTCAAGAGTTTTTATTTTATGACAAGACGATAGAAATTCCCTGACAACACATAAATCTACCTCATGTTTCTGTCCATTTAGGACTCAAGACATATGCTATTGATGTGCACACAAGTAGGAGGAACATCAAGGGTCTGCTCCAGCCAATTCCTCTTTTTTTCCTCATGGAACCATATTTGAGAACCGATAATTTGTTCGACATATCGAGTAGGCCCAACCATCATAATTGTCTCTAGTGACTAGCAATTTATGAAAAAAATGTTAGTGTTTATGCATTCTAACACTCCTAACATCCATTCGACACAGTGTACATTTTTTCATTCAGATGTGGTGTAGAAGACAAGTTAAGCTAATACCAAACAACATCTTTAAAGAAGTGCCGCACACAATAGTTTTTAACAAGCATTAAAGCATTCCCTTAATATGCAACTGGTGGGGATTTAATTGAATCCATTTACCTGTAGGAGAATTAATGTTAATACACCACCTGAAATCAATACAATTCTACAATTCTGAGAATCTGAAATGACCTTTCTTTGTACTCCTGTCACACATTTTACTTTATAGTTTGGGTTCTAGACCTTGAACTTAAAACAACACCTATTACTCTTTTCTAGGCCTCAGTCAGTGTTGCTTAAGAACAATGCCCATAATGAACATAATGCATTTAGACTCCCAAAATGTATCACATGATCTACTATAAGGTGTTCGCTACAGCATCCTAAAGTGATGTAAGATAGTATGTACCTATGCATCATTGCAGTTTCCATCTCATCTTTGCTATGTACAGACACTCAATCAGGTTTATACATATCTAAATATAAGCTATTCTTTTCAAATATTATATCAATTATTATAATTCAGAAGTTTTTGGAAACCTCCATCTTTAGGCCATTTGTGGCCCCAATTAGGATAAATCTCTTGTTCTCTTTTTGGAGATCTTTTTGGAGAACAACATATGATCTCACAAACGCTAAAATGTACTGTTGCTAGATCCCTGTAATTGTACATCACTTGTATAGCTTAATAATTTCATGCAGCCTTCAACATTTTTCCAAATGACTTTACTTATTCTTATTGAAATAAGAAAATCATCTTCTTCTTAATAGACATCAGTATCATAAATCCTAAAGAAGTTGAACTACAGACAAATAGTTGAAGCAGCCTTGAAATTTTCAACAACAGTACAACATGTGTAGCAGCAAACTTGACGTTTAAGAAAAAAGGCTTCGACCTCAGATTTCCTATTCAAGGCCCCCCAAGAATCTTAACAAGAAACTCCATTCCTTGAATAAAACAGAATTAATCTAAGCAAACCTTCTTGAGTTAACAAAGGATCCAGTTTCCGCAGTCTATATACAATAATTAAACATGATACATATTATGAAGAAACTCTGCCAGGTGGTGTTAAAATATAAACATTGGTTGATGAATCCTATCGAGTTCCCCCGATTTCAAACACAATATAGTATATTAAGATTCATCAGTTCATCTCGAATATTCATGCAAAGTTGTACTTACTAGTGCAATTTACCATTACATACTTCCTTTGAGGCTGAAAGAGCAGTTAATCATTGCAAATAAAATGGATATGAAAATTACCTCTTCGTAACATCAAGTTCTAACTTCCAAGGGTTAGGAGCAACTAGAACTTAGGATAGTTCTTTTCTGAGGGCTCAGTAAAATCTCTCCATTTGTGAGAGAGCAATAATTTGTGTTAATTTTTTCAAAACTAATCAAAGCATATACATTTTATTCTTATATTATTTGTTATTTATTGCTACAACATTCTTAGTATGATTAACTAAGAACCCAGTTGGAATTGCTTCGATTTTGCTGCCATTATGTGTATATGGTACCTTATGGCATTTAATGTGGTGCTGAAGGTAATTCTATATATTGGTGGAACCAGCTGAATTTCCAAAGAAGAAGAATTGAATTTTAAAGTATGCATCTTATGCAATGCAGTGGTATGCATGTATCTAGAGTAAACTTTATGTAATTCACATAGCAGTGTGACTCTAATTCAGCTTGGCCCATGTTCACATAGGACCATATACTACCTGATTTAGTAAAGCAAAGTTGTCAATAAATAGGCACTGTAAATTGGTTTTTTTTTTTTTTTTTTTGAGCCTGCAAAGCTTGGGGCCATGCATTTTGGCACCCATGCTCTTGCCATAGCTTGGGAGGACTGGCCACATATTCTTAATTAGTACTCAATGCAATATCCAAATTACTAATTTTAATAAAAAGGTATGGGCATGTAAAGGAGTGCATGTCATGAGAATTTGTTCAAGAAGAATATATTACCAATGTACAACTCCAAAATCTACAGATCAACAAAATGAAAATTAAAACATCAACCAATATACTTCTATAAAAATAGTAATAGTAGAAGAATATGCCGCATAATGACTATCTTTTACATTTTATACTATAGATAGAACATTCATCATGCAAAGAAACTTAATAGAGTGTCTAACATGGTACTCATCTGGTTTAAATTCGACAATTGATCTCAAGAAAGAATGAGCTGCCACGTCACATATCTTCCAAAAGTGTTTCGACTTTCCTGCAAAATTATCATGTTAGCGCATTCTTAAGGGTCCTGTGTTGTAGCTGGCTCTGATACCATATGTGAAATCCCCGAAATACCTTTGTTGTGGAATTAGATAAAATGGGTAAATATTCTCATTCATCTTTTTATTTAAGTTTAAGCCATCCAATAATGTGCCTTTGAATTGAATGTCTGCAAAATACGTTTTGTATCCTTTTTTGCCAATAAACATTTATACTTCATTTAAATAACACAATTATGTAAAAAGAGCATGCAAAACATAAAAAATACAAAACACGAGACAACCATATACGTGGTTCACCTCCTTCATGAGGCTACGTACACCAAGATTTTGTTAGTCATTTTATTAATTCTTCCATAAAGGGGGTACAATGATGTGGCTTATCTATTACAATTCGATTCAGCCTCGTCTCTGCACAATCAGTTAGCTTACAATCGATACTGGTTCTATGAGCTCACAACAAAAACACCACGAGTTAGCATTTCATATAGAAAGAAAACTTAAGCCCTATAACGACATGCGGCTATGTAATGATTCCTTCTTGATCTTAAGTTCTCCATCCAGAAAGTATTTTCCAGATCGCTGGCAGACATAGGGAGTGACATGAATACTGAAAATCACACACACACACACACATATATATGTATATATATGTATGTACATACATATATATGTATATATATGTATGTACATACATATATATCTATATATACATATATGTATATATACATATGTATATATACATATGTATATATACATATAGATACATATATATACATACATACATACATACATACATACATACATACATACATACATACATACATACATACATATATATATATATATATATATATAACAAATCAAACTATCACTCAACCACAAATCATTCTATTCACTAAATCGTGGGCATAAAATAAAAACAGTGCTGCTAAGCATAAAATTAGTTATCAAATGCTAGATCGATTTTGCAGAGATCTTATAAGGAAAAACAAGGCATTCAAAGCACATATCATGAAATCAACATCACCAAATAGAAATAATAACCAGCATTTTGAAAAAGCATAGAATCAGCTGGCATGTGGTCCCCAAATTGAATAAAATCGTGGCATATAACACAGGTTTTAATAAAGCTCAGTCTTCAAAATTAGACCCCGAGATCGATGAAATAGTGGACAACATAAACATTGTTCAGTCATGCATAAACGCTAGGAATAAAGCAAACTTCAGGGCGATGAGGATCATGGCGCAGAGATTTTAATAAAGGATGATATTCAAAACAACAGATTCCTTTCTGAAATCGTGGCACAGAGATTTTAATAAAGGATAATATCCATACTACAGATCGATCTTCTTTTTAATAAAGGATAAAAGCAAGCCTCTAGATCGATTTCCAATCTAGAAATCATGGTACCAAAAGACACATAGTTTATGAGAATAAAAACAAGCCTCCAAATCGATTTGCATTCTGGAAATCATGGTACCAAAAGACACAGAGTTCATAAAGAATAAAACAAGCCTCCAGATCGATTTCCATTCTGGAAATCGTGGCACCAAAAGACACAGAGTTTATGAGAATAAAAACCAGCATCCAAATCGATTTCCATTCTGGAAATTGTGGTACCAAAACATACAGAGTTCATAAAGAATAAAACAAGCCTCCAGATTGATTTCCATTCTAGAAATCATGGCACCAAAAGACACAGAGTTTATGAGAATATAAATCAGGCCTCTAGATCGATTTCCATTCTGTAAATCGTGGTACCAAAAGACACATAGTTTATAAGAATACAAATCAAGCCTCCAAACAAAACTAAACCTAGATCAAAATCTTCTATGAAATAGTGGCATAGACATATATTAAAATAAAGAATAATAATCAAGCCGAGTTTACCAAACTATCACCAGATCACCATACCAGATCGCCATATTAAATTTAAACCAGATCGCATATCCATCAGTCTTAAGTCAAATTACCATGGATGGGCAGAGTGATAGCAGAGGAGTGCCTTCAGCTTGATGGAGCGGAACGCAATTCTTGAATGTATGCCCCTCGGAATCTCGCCCTCCTCTTTTTATAGGGAAAAGATAGGGGACAAGTGGTAGGATTTACTGACAGGTTTTCCCTTTAGGGTGGAATAAAATCCTCCTCAGATTCTTCCTACCATAACCATTCCACACAATTCTCCTTGCTAACCAAGTTACTATTATAAGAGATGTGGTTTACCTCCCGACTCCAAGCTGTTTCCTTGGTTAAATTTTTATAAAGCGAATCCCCCCCCTTGCAGGTATTTCTATTTTGGTAACATAAGTAGAATGCAAAAGAGGTACGCAGTGAAACCATGCAAAACTCCCAATTGAACTAGAATTTGGACTAGTTCTATAAACATGCAAGCCTAATATATGAACATGTAGCAGTGATAGTTGAAAATTGTCGGTTGGAATACTTAGGAGGGGCATATAATTCATTTCTTACAAAAAGAGATATATATAAATCCTTAATAAAAAGGAGCATTCTTACCCATCCTTTACTCTGAATTCAATTACAAGTCCCTTTGGATTTAATTACAAGTCCCTTGGTTTTAGCTTATCACTTTGTATTTGGAAATTAGACTTCTATCAAATTTTGTATGCAATCCACAAAACAATGCACGTAACAATATTATAATAAACCCCTTGTTCTAAAATCTATTTGATATGCATGCAAATTGTTTTACTCGGATTGAGGTTTTGAGCCAAATTACGAGGTGGACATAATTTGACTTAAACTTTGATGCATTGTATATTTTAAGCGTTGAAATGGATCCGCTAAATTATGGAGGCAAAATGGTGATGTTTCTTATAATGCAAACCTTCTAACCATGTTTCTCATTTCGTTACCAATGCATGTTTCTCTTTCATTTTCTTTTAACGTAGCGTGCCTTTTACTAAGATTTGCATTTTTGGATTGGGGTCGTGAAGGGACATTACATCCTTCCCCCCTTAGAGTTAACACCTTCCTCGGTGTTACCTGTTTATTTATTGCTTGTGTTTGTATTTCTTAATCCCTATGATTAATGGGATTGGGTCCTCATCCTGGATTTAAAATCGTACATTTGCATGTATACTAGCATCGACATTGAAACAATGTAAAACTTAGAAATGCAACACTATACAATTTACTGTGGATTCCAATGTACATGTCAGTTCTATTTTCCAATAATTAAACATATTACCTCATAGGTTAAGTTTACCTGTAATGCAATTACTTCTCCCCGCATTATTCTTTTCTCTGGATGTCCTCCATCCCAGCACTTCAAGTGCTAACAGTACTCCAAGTACCGATCCAAGCTACCAAACACAAGGACGATACCCTCGTATGTCCTTATTGTGCTATTCAGGGAGCTTTGCCAAGCTGAGGCACTTCCGTTCTCACACACCATAACACCTAGACATTATTCTCTTCACAGAGTCCCCACTCTTGTGACAGTCCTCTTAATGTGTGCGGAATGAGTCTTAACCAAAACGTCTTACATCTAGGTGTCCCAAGAATGTATAATGGTCCCTAGATGGCTTGGGGGAAAACAGGTAGCTTTCAACCACTACCTCCATCACCACTTTCCTTATGGTAACAAATTTATGCGCATGAGATTTTTCTCATATTTTCTTAACTCATTACAGTCCTAGATCTTTACCACTCCTCATGGCCACAGTTTTCCCATGCCTGCAATCACTCCCTAGGTGGTCAGTTTATCATATTAAAGAACATCAAACCTTTTATCATAAGTCCTGTCTTCATTTCTCATTCATCATATAAGAGCCTTTATACTAGTGTATTCTTTTTATCACTAAGGCATTTATTTATTTTAATCAAAACACATTTTATTACTCACCTCAGTTGCACTGTAGCCCCAGGTTCATAATTAAATCCAATTTCATGACTTTAAAAGATTTGTTGTCGTACATTGTTAGTACGTAAGAATATCAATAGTCTCTATGTGCACAGCCCGATTCCTAGGCTTTACTTGCACGCCAGTTATTAAAATAGTTGAAATATTGCATCTAAACTGAATCTCTTCACCACCGCTTTTCATTCAGGTTATGCATTCACTTTGCATTCATTTAATAGCTGATGAAATATAATTAGAACTTCTTGTAAGCAAATCACATTCTACTTTATAACAGTTCACAAGATAGCATCTTTAGAAACCAATCAGTATACACGTATATCATCATTCACCACTATTAGAAGAGTTTTTTTTAAGACAAGACGATAGCAATTCCCTAACAACACATAACTCTACCTTAGGTTTATGTCCATTTAGGACTCAAGACATATGCTATTAATGTGCACACAAATAGGAGGAACATCAAGGGTCTGCTCCAGCCAATTCCTCTTATTTTCCTCATGGAACCACCTTTGAGAACCGATAATTTGTTCGACCTGTTGAGTAGGCCCAGCCATCATAATTGTCTCTAGTGACCAGCAATTTATTAATAAAACATTAGTGCTTATGCATTTTAACACTCCTAACATCCATTTGACACAATGCAATTTTTTTCATTCAGATGTGGTGCAAAAGAAAAGTTAAGCTAATACCAAACAACATCTTTAAAGAAGTTCCGCACACAATAGTTTTTAACAATCATTAAAGCATTCCCTTAATATGAAACTGGTGGGGATTTAATTGAATCCCTTTTCCTGTAGGAGAATTAATGCTAATACACCACCTGAAATCAATACAATTCTACAATTATGAGAATCTGAAGTAACCTTTCTTTGTACTCTTGTCACACATTTTACTTTACCGTTTGGGTGCTAGACCTTGAACTTAAAACAACACCTATTACTCTTTTCTAGGCCTCAGTCAGTGTTTCTTAAGAATAATGCCCATAATGAACTTAATGCATTTAGACTCCCAAAACGTATTACATGATCTACTATAAGGTGTTCACTGCAGCATCCTAAAGTGATGTAAGATAGTATGTATCTATGCATCATTGCAGTTTCCATCTCATCTTTGCTATGTATAGACACTCAATCAGGTTTCTACATATCTAAATATAATTTATGCTTGTCAAATGTTATATCAATTAATAGAATTCAGAAGCTTTTGGAAACCTCCATCTTCAAGCCATTTATGGCCCCAATTAGGAGACAACTCCTGTTCTCTTTTTGGAGAACAACATACGATCTCACAAATGCTAAAATGTACTGCTGCTAGATCCTTGTAATTGTACATCACTTGTATAGCTTAATAATGTCATGCAGCCTTCAACATTTTTCCAAACGACTTTACTTATTCTTGTTGAAATAAGAAAATCATCTGCTTCTTAATAGACAGCAGTATCATAAATCCTAAAGAAGTTGAACTACCGACAACTAGATGAGCAGCCTTGAAAATTTCAACAACAGTACAACATGTGTAGCAGCAAACTTGACATTTAAGAAAAAAGGCTTCGACCTCAGATTTCCTATTCGAGGCCACCCAAGAATCCTAACAAAAAACTCCACTCCTTGAATAAAATAGAATTAATCTAAGAAAACTTCTTGAGTTAACAAAGGATCCAGTTTCCGCAGTCTATATACAATCATTACACATGATACATATTATGAAGAAACTCTATTAGATGGTGTGAAAATATAAACATCGGTTGATGAATGCTACCGAGTTCCCCTGATTTCAAACACAATATCGTATATTAAGATTCATCAGTTCATCTCAAATATTCATGCAAAGTTGTACTTACCAGTGCAATTTACCATTAGGTACTTCCTTTGAGGCCGGAAGAGCAGTTAATCTTTGCAAATAAAATGGATATGAAAATTACCTCTTGGTAACATCAAGTTCTAACTTACAAGGGTCAGGAGCGACTAGAACTTAGGATAGTTCTTTTTTGAGGGCCCAATAAAATCTCTCAATTTGTGAGAGAGCAATAATTTGTTTCAAATTTTTCAAAACTAATCAAAGCACATACATTTTATTCTTATATTATTTTGTTATGTATTGCTACAACATTCTTAGTATGATTAACTAAGAACCGAGTTGGAATTGCTTCAATTTTACTTCCATTATGTGTGTATGGTACCTTATCACATTTAATGTGGTGGTGAAGGTAATTCTATATATTGGTGGAACCAGCTGAATTTCCAAAGAAGAAGAATTGAATTTTAAAGTATGCATCTTATGCAATGCAGTGGTATGCATGTATCTGGAGTAAACTTGATGTAATGCACATAGGACTCTAATTCAGCTTGGCCCATGTTCTAACCCTAAACAAAAAGTAAAAGTGTGCATAGTACCATATACTACCTAATTCAATGAAGCAAAGTTGTCCATAAATAGGCATTGTAAATTGTTTTTTTTTTTGAGCCTGCAAAGCTTGGGGCCTAAAAATTTAACTCCATGCATTTTGGAACCCATGCTCTTGCCACATATTCTTTGGAAGTACTCAATGCAATATCCAAATTACTAATTTTAAGAAAAAGGTACGGGCATGCAAAGGCATGCATGTCGTGATAATTTGTTCAAGAAGAATATATTACCAATGTACAACTCCAAAATCTCTAGATCAACACAATGAAAATTAAAACATCAACCAATTTACTTCTATAAAAATAGTAACATTAGAACAATATGCCGCATAATGACTATCTTTTACATTTTATACTATAGATAGAACATTCATCATGCAAAGAAACTTAATAGAGTGTCTAACATGGTACTCATCTGGTTTAAATTCGACAATTGATCTCGAGAAGGAATGATCTGCCATGTCGCATATCTTCCAAAAGTGTTTCGACTTTCTTGCAAAATTATCATGTTAGCCCATTCTTAAGGGTCCATTGTTGTAGTTGGCTCTGATACCATATGTGAAATCCCCGAAATACCTTTGTTGCAGAATTAGATTAAATGGGTAAATATTCTCATTCATCTTTTTATTTAAGTTTAAGCCATCAAATAATGTGCCTTTGAATTGAATGTCTGCAAAATACCTTTTGTAACCTTTTTCGCCAATAAACATTTATAGTGCATTTATACTAACACCATTATGTAAAAAGAGCATGCACAACATAAAAAATAGAAAAGATGAGACAACCATATACGTGCCTCACCTCCTTCATGAGGCTACATATGCCAAGCTTTTGTTAGTCATTTTATTAATTCTTCCATAAAGGGGGTATAATGATGCGGCTTATCTGTTACAATTCGATTCACCCTCGGTTCTGCACAATCAATTAGCTTACAACCGATACTGGTTCCATGAGCTCATGGCCAAAACACCCTAAGTTAGCATTTGGTATAGAAAGACAACTTAAGCCCGATAATGGCATGCGTCTTTGTCCTTGATTCCTTATAGATCTTAAGTTCTCCATCCAGAAAGTATTTTCCAGAATGATGGCAGACATAGGGAGTGACATGAATAGTTAAAAGCACAGATAATCAAACTATCGCTCAACCACAAATCATTCTATTCACTAAATTGTGAGCATAAAATAAAAATAGAGCTTCCAAGCATAAAATTAGCTATCAAACACCAAATCGATTTTGCAGAGATCTTATAAGGAAAAACATGGCATTCAGAGCACAGATCATGAAATCACCATCACCAAATCGAAATAATAACCAGTGTTTTGACAGAGCATAGAATTAGCTGGCATGCGGTCCCCAGATTGAATAAAATCGTGGCATATAACACAGGTTTTAATAAAGCTTAGTCTTCAAAACTAAACCCCCAGATCGATGAAATTGTGGCCAACATAAACCGTGTTTAGACATGCATAAATGCCAGCTATAAAGCAAACTTCATGGATATGAGGATCATGGTGCAAATATTTTAGTAAAGGATGATATTCAAAACTATATATTCCTTTCTGAAATCTTGGCATAGAGATTTTAATAAAGAATAATATCCATACTACAGATCGATCTTCTTTTTAATAAAGGATAAAAACAAGCCTCGATATCGATTTCCATTCTAGAAATCGTGGTACCAAAAGACACATATTTTATGAGAATAAAAACAAGCCTCCAAATTGATTTCCATTTTTGAAATCATGGTACCAAAAGACACAGAGTTCATAAATAATAAAACAAGCCTCCAGATCGATTTCCATTTTGGAAATCATTTCACCAAAAGACACAGAGTTTATGAGAATAAAAATAAGCCTCCAAATTGATTTCCATCTTGGAAATACTGGTACCAAAAGACACAGAGTTCATAAAGGATAAAACAGGCCTCCAGATCAATTTCCATTCTGGAAATCATGTCACAAAAAGACACAGAGTTTATGAGAATATAAATCAAGCCTCCAGATCGATTTCCATTCCATAAATCGTGGTACCAAAAGACATAGAGTTTATGAGAATACAAATCAAGCCTCCAAAAAAAACTAAACCCAGATCGAAATCTTCTATGAAATCGTGGCATAGACAGATATTAAAATAAAGAATAATAATCAAGCCGAGTTTACCAAACTATCACCAGATCACCATATCAAATTTAAACCAGATCGCATATCCATCAGTCTTAATTCAAATCGCCATGCATGGGTAGAGTGATAGCAGAGGAGTCCCTTCAGCTTGATGGAGCAGAATGCATGCCCCTTGGCATCTCACCCTCCTCTTTTTGTAGGGAAAACATAGGGGACAAGTAGCAGGATTTACTGACAGGTTTTCCCTTTAGGATCGAATAAAATCCTCCTCGGATTCTTCCTACCGTAACCATTCCACACAATTCTCCTTGCTAACCAAGTTACTATTATAAGAGATGTGGTTTACCTCCCGACTCCAAGCTGTTTCCTTGGTTAAATTTTTATAAAGTGAATCCCCCCGCCTTGCATGTATTTCTATTTTGGTAACATAAGTAGAATGCAAAAGAGGTACGCGGTGAAACCATGCAAAACTCCCAATTGGACTAGAATTTGAACTAGTTCTATAAACATGCAAGCCTAATATATGAACATGTAGTAGTGATAGTTGAAAATTGTCGGTTGGAATACTTAGGAGGGGAATCTAATTCATTTCTTACAAAAAGAGATATATATAAATCCTTAATAAAAAGGAGCATTCTTACCCATCCTTTACTCTGAATTCAATTACAAGTCCCTTTGGATTTAATTACAAGTCCCTTGGTTTTAGCTTATCATTTTGTATTTGGAAATTAGACTTCTATCAACTTTTGGATGCAATCCACAAAACAATGCATGCAACAATATTATAATAAACCCCTCGTTCTAAAATTTGTTTGATATGTATTGAAATTGTCTTACTTAGATTGAGGTTTTGAGCCAAATTACGAGGTGGACATAATTTGACTTAAACTTTGATGCATTGTATCTTTTAAGCGTTGAAATGGATCCGCTAAATTATGGAGGTAGAATGGTGATGTTTCTTATACTCCAAACCTTCTGACCATGTTTCTCATTTCACTACCAATGCATGTTTATCTTTCATTTTCTTTTAACGTAGGGTGCCTTTTACTAAGCTTTGCATTTTTGGATTGGGGTCGTGAAGGGATATTACATTGTTAATGGTGGATTAAATAAACAATTGGCTTAGCAAAAGAATCTAAAAGAGTATGGGGGACCATGGATTCCAAAAAGTGAGGGGGAATGGGGACATCCATAGCACCTTATAACTTATTTTTGACTTAAATTTGTCCAATCCAATTCATATTTGCACCTTGGTGAGACTAATAATGTTCGTCACCCAAACCTTCTACATGGAACCCTATTCTAAAAAATTATGGAATATGGAGATATTTTTGCATATTGTTCACACCTTAGTGGGCCCATATTGCATAGGGAACCATCCTTGGAAATATATTGCCTCATAGTTATGTGTTTATGGTCATTTATGAGCGATTTTCCTAGTTTTTAAGGTTGTAAGCTATTTTCTAGATTCCACTCTTACACCATGCATTGATGATCCTATTTTTGTATTTCCATGATATTTATAACCCCATTGGATGCCCTATATCACCTATTTCAACATCCTTCATGTTTTGTAACCCATTTTATGCATTAGTGTGCTTCCATGTGCTCTTCATGGCTCCACTCCATAGTTTTTGGGTAACTCCTTGTTATCAGCCAAAATGGCACTTCTCCGTCTGAGTGTTGACATGCATTATGACGACACACAAAAGGAAAATTAGGATTAAAGTGGAAAAAAAACTATAGATGTGCATGACCATTGATACATGATCTCCATACCAGCTTGATATATTTTTATTCTGAATCTAGGGTTTCTCATGCGACTATATGCATTGCAACTTGTGTGTCACATGCAACTATGTGCATTGCAACCCACGTGTACCTTGAACAGGCGAGTTACCTTTGAGGAACAAGTGTTTCATACGCGCCTTTCTTAACAAATACTCATTTGTACCTTATTTATACCTTAAAAAATATAAATAATGATTATATGAGACTAGTTGGGCATTAATCCATAACTATCCCAACTATCTCAACCATCCTAACCCTCGAAACCACTCTATTTCCCAATGTATAGTTAGAGGCCTTGGGATGAGGCTAAGGAATAAATTTGGAAGAGAAAAGTTATGCTAGTTGTATACCTTCAAAGTCTTGAAGCAGCAGAACTCAGAGTTCTTGGTTACAAAGGATTCCTTGTGTCAGAAGCTGGGTTGTATTCTCACCTATTCAGTGTTTGTTAGTAGAGAGAATTCTTCTTCCAATCTTTGTATTGTGCTTTCATGTATATTGGTTAATGAATAATGTTAGTTATATGATTGATATGTGTTTCATATAACCTATGATATATATATATATATATATATGTATGTATGTATGTATGTATGAGATATTGCTTGGAGAATTGGCTCTTTGCAGGTGAAGAGAAGCAGCCCTAGAAGCTTTGGAGAAGGTTGAAGTGAGAGAAGACCAAGCTTGGATAAACCATCATAAACCAGTTAAGAAAAACTCTCTTCCTATTCTCATTTCAATATCTGTAAAAGTTGATTGTCTGCAACTATAATAGTAAGTTGGTAACCCAAGACACTAGGTTACAAGGGTGTATTGTCATGTACAACAGAACTATGGAGTCAGAGGTAAAAATTATGATCGATGTAAGAGGTAAAAATTGCCTATATTGGGTAGAAATATGAAATGGCATGTTTTGATTTCTATTTTTGCACTATATGTAGAAATAATTCCAAATTATGGGTTTTTAAACTATAGTTGTTATAGCGGATTTCACCACTCTAGGTGAATCACACTTTGTATGGCCTTCCCTTGTCCCGCTGCAGAATCTTTAGACCCCATGGACTATTTTTTATCCTTTGATATTTCCTTGATCATCCCTAAAAATATATGAAAAATGATATACGCAGCTTTTTACCCGATAACCGTGTACATACGCGGGTTTGACCCATATAACCGCGTACATCGGGATGTGTGCATAATCCAAATCCTTTTGGAGTTTTCCTTGACATGGATCCGACTCATTTGACTCCTGGCCTTCCATATGCCTTGAGATCACTCAGATTCGACCCTTCATTATCCCTTGTGAAGATATATAAGGAACCCCTTGGTACATTGAAGGCATATAGAGAGATTGAAAGCAAAGAAACTATAGTCCATTGTTGCCGAAATTTATACTTGAGTCTGCATCCCTTTGTCCCTTTGGAGCACTTTTGTGTTCTTCCCAAGATTTCCTTTTGCTAGTGAGCTTGCTATTGTGAGATGGAGGATTGAGGTGGTGGAGGCCCAAGTGGGGGATTCAGTTTCTCCGGTTCGCAGACGTGCCGTCAAAGGTTGTATCTATCTTGTAATATCTGATTTATATTAATAAGAACTATCTTTTCCTATCCAATGATGTGTATTTGATTGAATATTATATCCATTGGAATATGTCAAATGCTTTTACATTATTGATTATATATGCTAGAATAAATCTAACACCATGATATATAGTATGATTGTATTGTTTACTTGTTGTTGAGGAAGTATTCTATCAATTCAAGCTGAAGATTGGAAAGCTCAACGGGGATCTACTTTAACTGTCCGGAATAAGGTACGAGGTCTGATCCTTTAGTGTTAGACATTATAGCGGATTTCACCACTCTAGGTGAATCACACCTTATCTTCCTTTATATGTCCCATTGTTCACTGCATTGTTTCCTTTGGGTGTTGTTGTCATGATCATTCCTCCCTATATCCTATAGTTTGGATTCTTTATTGACTATTTTGGGTTGTTTTCGACTAATATGGTTGTCATGTAGGGTCCAGTTTTTGTACACTCTCTCTGAGGTTTCGACCCATTCGTGCCTATCATAGGTATAATGTCTGAACTGGCATATAGGTTAGGATATCACATCCCCTTGCATTTATGCATTGTCTTATGACCGTTCCATCTTAACCTTAGGTACGAACCCATTCCATGGTATCACTGAACCTTCATGCTGTTGTTAGAAGTGATATTATGTGAATGGTAGAGCTTTCCTATACATGGGTGTCCTAGTTAGATCCACTTTGCATTTGGTACCCATGCTATGAGTCCTCTCTTAGGTCTGGGAGTCCATCGTATAGTATTGCCATGACATTTCGCAAGAGCCTCATACTCCTCTTGATCTTTTGCTGGCCTATTTCCCTCAGGACTCCCTCATGTCAAGTTGTGAATGCATTATCATGAGCTTTTCCTGCCTCATTGAGCTTTATGCCGGCTCCCTTGACATTGTGTTTCAACTTGTCTCATGTCTAGCCATGCAGAGCCATTTTATATATCCTTCGCATCTTGATTTCCCTTTTTACAGGGAGGGGATTTTCCCCTGAGTGTCGATATCCTACACATGTATCCTTGCATCGAGCATAGGTATGTTCCACTGCTTGGAACTAGTTTGTTTGCCCTTATGACACTCGTCTCCTCCTAGTTTGTAACTATAAAGCTAGTTTATTCTTTTTTCAAGCTTTTCAAATAACTGAAAAAGTCCAAAAAAAAAAATCAAAAAACCAAAAAACCGGACAAGGAAAGATGTTATCTTTGGCAGCTGTCGAGTCGTGTCTCCTTTGAACAGAGCACTATATATCACATCCATTGGTTGGGTTATAGTTTGACTTTAGGAGATGTACTCGTTTATCTGAGTTTATCACCACCGACTGGTTAAGATTCCAGTCCCTATAGAGCCTTTGTTGATGCCTCCTGTGTCACAGAGATGTCCCGGTTTGTATATTGAGTCTATGCTTCCTTCATTCTGTCACCATACACCGTTATGCTCTTGTTCGAAGGAATTTGAAACCTGTGTCGGCCATTCCTCAGTTATCTTGACTTTGCATGTCGACCATTCTCGGTACAGTTACTGGTTCATGCACCTTATGATCGAGTCCTTCCACATTATATAGCTTTGCTGAGTACCTCATGTTGGATGATGGGGTATTCCTTAATGCCCTCCTTCCAGCGGATTTCATCCCATCGACTTTAGATCATTTATTCTGGGATTGGAATCTAGAGTCCTTTTGAGTGCCTTGAGACTTGCAGTCATCAGTGGCAGGTTCTCTCGCCATCGACAATTTCTTGGGAATACATCAATGTCCCCTGATCGATGGATTCTCTCAAGTGTTCGACCTCAACACATCTATTCACACTTGTTAGTTTGCACTCTAGTACCTTGATTCCCATTTTCATTATCGGTGGATAATCTTCCGTCTGTTAACGGTATACATCAATGACTGGTAATCAGATGATGGACTACTATGTTCGACCTCGACACCTCTATTCGCATAGTAGGACATGTACTCATAGCAGTTTGTGTATAAGACTTTCCAGACCGGTGGCATCTCTTATATGCTACCTCCCTGATCGTGCCAGTGTTCATGAGATTTCAGCTCTCGTGACTTCATTCCAGTGTATGTCAGACATTTCCAGCCACTATGGAGACATTGATCTATTATATATCTTCAGTCACTTTGGAGATCATGGTCCTTTGTATATCTTCATCATGGAGGTTCTGATCTATGTATATTGTACGTGGCGATGACCACATATGTGATATCATGTATCATGCCTATTCATGGCCATTGTACTCTTATGTATCCGGGACTGCTATATGTACTTGCAGTTATATGCAGAGTTGTATTATTGTACTATGTTGATTGGGTGGCTGGTCTTCCATTTGGGATCCTTCATCACTCCACTTCTGGGATGGACTTATAATGTATTTCGGCCATTGTATGACCCCTCTCACCTCACACATTAGGGGGCATCTGTTATAGTGGATTTCACCACTCTAGGTGAATCACACCTTGTATGGCCTTCCCCTGTCCCGCTGCAGACTCTTTAGACCCCATGGACTATCTTTTATCCTTTGATGTTTCCTTGATCATCCCTAAAACTATATGAAAAATTATATAAACGGATTTTTAACCGATAACCGTGTACATACGCGGGTTTGACCCCTATAACCGAGTACATCGAGATGTGTGCATAATCCAAATCCTTTTGGAGTTTTCCTTGACATGGATCCGGCTCATTCGACTCCTGGCCTTCCATATTCCTTGAGATCGCTCGGATTCGACCCTTCATTATCCCTTGTGAAGCTATATAAGGAACCCCTTGGTACATTGAAGGCATATAGAGAGATTGAAAGCAAAGAAACTATAATCCATTGTTGCTGGAATTTATACTTGAGTTTGCATCCCTTTGTCCCTTTGGAGCACTTCTGTGTTCTTCCCAAGCTTTCCTTTTGCTAGTGAGCTTGCTATCGTGAGATGGAGGATTGAGGTGGTGGAGGCCCAAGTGGGGGATTCAGTTTCTCCGGTTCACAGACATGCCATCAAAGGTTGTATCTATCTTGTAATCTATGATTTATATTAATAAGAACTATCTTTTCCTGTCCAATGATGTTTATTTGATTGAATATTGTATCCATTGGAATATTTCAAATGCTTTTACATTATTGATTATATATGTTAGAATAGATCAAACACCATGATATACAATATGCTTGTATTATTTACTTGTTGTTGAGGAAGTTTTATATCAATTCAAGATGAAGATTGGAAAGCTCAACGGGGATCTACTTCAACCGTCCAGAATAAGGTACGAGGTCTGATCCTTTAGTGTTAGACATTTTATTTCTATTGCATATTAAGAAACATTGATTTCTGGAGTCAAAGTTGTCTGTTGTGGTACCCCAAGCCATAGGAATTTCTCTTTGTAACAATAGTTTTCAGATTGTTTTATAATCAAACTAATACCATGTCATGTTTTCCTAATGCAATAGGTTCAAGGTCACTTAAAGTGGTTATTCACTCATATAGGATACGATTCTAGTCATTCATATGTATTTTTGCATCTATACCTAGTGTTTTTTAACCCTATGATCATTACTTTGACCATGGACTATGGTGTTTAAACCATTATTACCTTATCTATACCATTTTTCTTCTGTGGATAGGGCCTTCCTTCCATGAGTACCCTAGTTTAGAACACATTGTTGTCTTTTGGTACTCATACAACATTTTTCATAGGTTTAGGGGAACCTTATTAGCTATTTTTGACACCAAATTGAGCCTCATTTTGGTCTCTTTTTACAAGCTATCCCCTTTATAAGGCTCCCCTCCCTTATGAAGTTTCTTTAGGTCCATATCTAACTCCTCAAAACAGACTCGATTGCAGAGTAAACTTGTCCATTCAGGATCGTTAAGAATATGTGAATGGGCATCTACATTGATGATAGGTTAACACTTTCTCAGACCATGTGGAATAATACAAGAAAGGAACACTCTCTTTTCTACGGAATTGAGAAGAGTATTCTCAGGTATAGGTTTATCGCTTTTTCAGACCCGAGGGACTAAATTTATGGAAAGGGAGCGTTCGATATGAGCTTAGTTTTATCTTTTTCGTGCTCTAGACCTAAACATGAAAAATATTATGAGTGTACTTTATTCCTTTTTCATGCTCGTTAAATACTAAAGAACAAAGCATCGAGTTTACTATTGTAAGCCCCATTTCTCGTAACTAAATGAATCTTTCCAAGTGATATTTCTTTCCTTCACACTCGTAAAACTCAAGCTATATGCTGCATTAGAAGAGGCATTGGGTAGGTGGTAATTTAACCTTTTTCGGACCTCCCTGACTAAGTACTAAAATGGTGTTCCTTACTTCTTCAGAACATAAGAGAGTTCTTTTGTGGTATGTTTTATACTTTTTTGGCCTCAGGAGACTAAATTGGACGAAAAAGAACCCCCCTGGAGTCCTCTTCAGAGTTTTCAGACTCTCTAAACCTGAAAACACCAACAAGCATGTACTAGATCGAGCTTGTAAAATCCATGAATCATTGACATTATGAAGCATTATTCTCTGTCCTCTTCAAGCTTTTCAAAAATGAAGAGAGACTTGAGTTCACTTTCCTGGACTTGTTAAAATTTAACAGGAAAGTTAAGGAAGAAATTTTCTATTTGGGTTATAAATAGTGTCAGCATGTCATCCTTGAACATAGCACTTTTTAACTTTCCAATACTCATGTTTCAGTTTATTCTTCCAGCTCAGCTATCACTTCGATTCTTTACTCCTCCACTTGTTCTATATACATGGGGAATCTGCACATGTCTCCTACATGTCAGATAATTCTAGTTGTCCTATCTGTAAGTTAAAATATGACTTGGGTCATCTTTGTGTCATGCTCATTGTTCAAGGATTTATCCCTTCCTCTGATTATTATCCTGATTCCATCATTATCCTATCTGAGTATTACTTGTGTCTACCTTCTCACATCCAGTTCCTAGTCACTCTTGTGATCCATTAGAGGATATATTACCTTCCTCATCATAGTATGGTTTTATCATCTGTACTTCCTGAAGACAAAGACCTAGATTTTTGATGATGGTACCTTAGGATTCGCTATCATTATTGGTGAACTCCTTTGCTTCAGTTATCAGTTTCACCTATGGATTGATAATCTGGTGAACTTCTCTATCCGAGTGTTGACATGCATTATGACAACACACAAAAGGAAAATTAGGATTAAAGTGGAAAAAACACTATAGATGTGCCATGACCATTGATACATGATCTCTAGACGAGCTTGATATATTTTTATTTGGAGTCTCGGGTTGCACATGAGACTATGTGCATTGCAACTCATGTGTCACACACGACTATGTGCATTGCAAACCCACGTGTACCTTTAACACACGAGTTACCTTTTAGAAACAGGCATGTCATACATGCCTTGCTTAAAACATACTCACGTGTACCTTATTTTGACCTTAAAAAATAGAAATCGTGATTAGATGAGATTAGTTGGGCCTTCATCCATAACTATCCCAACTGTCTCAACCATCCTAACTTTCGAAACCACTCTATTTCCCAATGTATAAATAGAGGACTTGGGATGGGGCTAAGGAATAATTTTGGAAGAGAAAAGTTATGCTGGTAGTATACCTTCAGATTCTTAGAGCAACAGAACTTAGAGTCCTTGGTAATTTTTATGGTAATAGGAAATTTTTATGGTAATTATCCAATAACATAGATATTGAAAATGGATTGATTCTTTGAACTGCACAAAGTGCCAACTTCACAAATCATAACTATTGCATCCATGTACATAGAAATTAATCAAATCATGTTGTTTTAATGGCTTTGTGATCATAAAAATAACTCTATTATCTCTTGTGTTTTTATTTATGAATGAATTGATAAAAAATTACGTGTGTATTAAGAACAAATCCTTCTTTATCCAAATGATAAATCTCAAGAAGAGTGGTCCATCTATAGAGTGCAAAGTGTCTCACTTTGCGGCAAGAAAATTTGTTCCGTTTTTATAAATTTATTTAAAATATTTATTATAACAAATAAAAATGTGATTTAAAGAAATTTTTAAAAATAATTTTAACAATCACTTGTATAATATTTCCATATTCATATGAAAAAGTATTGATTTTGATGTCTTAAAATGATAGTTTTTTGGGTTGCGCTTTTACATACACATAAAAATTATTTTATATATTGATAATTTAATAATAATTAAAATACATCATAAAATAAAATTAAAAAATATGTACAACAATCTTAAAAGTGTCTATAAATAACTTATTCAAAAAAATTGGAATTAAAAAAGTAAATGAAGGTAGATATGGGGGGTTGTGGTTTTGTGAATACTTATGAGATGCCTGAAATAATGGTAAATGGCCTCTAAATAAATTGAAATAAGTAAGATAAAAATAATTTTTTTCATTTAAAAAAAATACCATATAAAATATCATTCATAATGAAAACTTTTGTTTCATTACACCATTATCTAATTCTTGATGGATTTGTATATTTCTAAACAAATACTTTTAGTTCATAAATTTCATCACCGCAAAATGGTAAAAAGTGAGACACATTACCATGCTTTTACCCTATGAAATTTCATAAGTTGAGTATTTGAGTGAAGACCGTTCTAGAGAATAATATGTTGGATCTATTTATGAGCACGCTAAAGGAGAGAATTCAACATGAGGTACATATATTCAATCATAAATTATTGGACAATGACTTTAGTTGGAAACTAAAGTTGAAAATAAAAATATCGTTACTAGAAGGGCTACTACCACCACCTATCAACATGGAAATGTTCCCACTTCTAACATCACTCAACCTACAAGGTGGACACCTCAAAATTGGAGAAAATTTGAGAATAATCAATATGTTTCAATTGCGACAACAATTAAATCAAAGGATGGAATCAGAGTGAGAAGAAATTATTCTATATATATAGTGAAAAGGAAGAATATCAAGAACTAGAAGATAATACTCCAAGCATACCATGTCATGCATTGGCTTAAGTTTGCAATCCTTAAATTATCAAGAAGAAATGATAGATAAAAAAGAAAAAAGAAGAAATGTTGATTTTTTTGGTTATAAATTCACATCACTCGGGGCTAGTGCATGTCAACCATTGGCTAACAAAATGCACCCATTGGCATATAAGCCATAAAAAATCACCTAGGAATCATGCTTGTTGTAGGACACATCAACCCTAAACGTGGATGGATTTTTGGTGTCTCCTCCCAACTAAGTCACCCCTAAGGGTATTGAACTCGAGTCTCGTTACAGACGAAACCCACACCCTAACTGAGTGAGATAGTGGGAATTAACAGTGTCGATTTATTTTGGTAGTTCCCATAACTTGTTTAATTTCAATTTAGAGAAACTTCCTAATTGATTTATATATCTAGTGTCATAGTTTCAAGTAATGATGATAGATGGAGGTGAAGTAAACTCTTCATGTTCAATAGTATTAATCCTACTATTGGGGGGGGGGGGTTATTGAATAGTCTAATTATTAGAATTCAAATAGGTCATGTTAATGTTGCATTAGGGATCCAATGTTTACAATCATTAGGAATCGTGGATATTTATTTCTAAGAAACTTTCATGACATTCTCCTTAGAATGAAATGATATTGAACTTAGAGGTATCTCAAAGAAACCCTCTAAAGTGAAAAGATTTAACAACATGAAAATTTATAGAGAATGGACACGATTTTGTAATTGAATAAGTGTTCTCATTACTAGATGTTGAAACATTTAGAGACTCCATTACTATTGATATCCAAAGAGTCATTGATAATCATTCCAAGGTATTTAGAGAGATGAATAAATGTATTATGCCTACTCAATATTGTTACCATGATATTCAATTAAAAATAGGAAATATACCACCTAACAACAAACCTTATAGGTACCCATATGCACGAAAGAGTCAAATTGAATATATGGGCACTCAGAAGATAATGAAGGATGAGAATGTGGAAATGGGGTATGTAAGAACATAATCTTATTCTTAAGTGCATGCACAAGTTCCTTTTAATATTAATTCAGTGGCTCAAACCACCTTTATTTTTTTCAAATAGACATGCATAAGAACATGTGCACATTCAAAAACATGTGCTCATTATTTTTAATATAAAATTATGTTGTAGTAATTATACCATATATTTTTACCCCGACATTAGTTTTGGAGTTCATTAGCTCATTGGAAAGGTACTTAAGATATCTACATGTTTATATTGTTTTATTTTTATCTTTGTACATACATAATTGATTATTTTGAAAAATAATAGGAATTTCATGTTTAGACCATTATCAATAACTCAATTGACTAGGAAGTCCCTTGAACGAGGATATTTGGTATTTAATGGTAATACATGTTCTCTTCGGAGTTTTTTAACATTAGGGATAGATTTCAAGGGCTTGATAATTGTAAGGGGAGGGAAATTTTGGAGGAGCTAGTCGACTAAACGGACTAGACTCTCTAGTCGACCTAATTGTATATTATGTCGACCTCATAGGTCTTGTTGGTTGGTTGAACCGACACGTGTTTATTGTAACTATTTTGTAAATCATATATATATGCTATAGATCCAGATAGATGCTTGGTTTAGTTTATTGTATGAGTGAACATGTGTTATTGAGTAATATAAGTTGTTATTCTGTCTACCATTATTATCTGTAATTCTTTTGACGTTACATGATTCTATATGTGTATCATTGGTAACCTTTCAATATGATTAACTACAACATTGGTTTCATTGTTGAGGGTAGATATACTGGATGAAATGACTATGACCAGATGATCTTAAAGTAGGAGATCAATAATTGGTGGGAATGTAAAATTGTGTTTTATTTGCAAAATTATGCTATAAAAATCAACCTAACCATATCCAAAGCAAAGGAAAAGTTATTATCTGAAACGCATGAAAATTTTGTCGAGTATGTACCTAAATCACTAAAGAAGTTACTGGATGAAACAACCTGCTAGTGGAAAGGAATGAAACTTACTCCATAAATTAAAAAGAGGAGGCCACACAATTTTTTCATAGTGGCTCGAAAGAATCGTTGACCAATTCTATGAGGAACGAGCCGTTGAAGAAAGGATCTCTGTTGACAACATCAAAGAGAGATTCTATAGTGACCTCATCGAACAGTTTCTTTGTTTGTTTTTGACACTTTTTTAAGTTCTTGATAGACAAGGGTTCTGGTCATATTGTTGTACCTCATACATTGTTAATCACGCCACCACACAATACAAACTGGGAGGCCAAACAAAAATATTGGGACAAGCTTGTACAAGAAAGACATTGGGAGTACTTCCTAACCAAATAAATCTACCATTCTTGTCTCTAATTCTTTTGACGTTATTTGATTCTATATGTGTATCATTGTTAACCTTGCAATATGATTAATTACAACATTGGTTTCGTTGTTGAGGGTACATATACTGAATGAAATGACTATGACCAAATGATCTTAGAGCAGGAGATTAAGAATTGGTGGGAGTGTAAAATTGTGTTTTATTTGCAAATTTATGCTAGAAGAAACAAAATTACTCCACATATACATAAATTAGAATGGGAGAAGATGAGAAATAGGTGAGAGGAGATTACAGAGAAATATGATGTGCTCCAATAAGAAATAATGATGAATAGAGTGACAAAATCAGAAGAAAATCCACCAGATTTGGGTCATAACCGATCGAAAGAGGGCATTGATGAAGAAGTGTCACTAATGGATAAATACTTGTGTGTAAAGTGAGGTAGAAATATCCAAGTATAAATACCCCAAAATATAACGCCACATTTTGCGTCGAATCTTATTCAGAGTGCTTGAGTGGATGATATTGTTCAAGAAGACTTGGGACTATGAGCTAGTGAAATAGGTGTATGGAGTCAACTAGACGATGAAGGAAATGATGTATATCATATTGTAATTCATTGACGACAAGAATGAAATTGGATTATATTTGAAATTCATCTAATAGAAGCAGCCACCTGATTTACTCAGATAATGAAGGAGCACCCCCCAAGTCAATTCTAGCTTCATAGAACTCTCCAAACTAGTTGGTGTCGCTAGAAATTGTACCCTTGTTTCAGAGAAACATTACTTGGGTATCGAATAAAGAATTCCACATAAATCGACTTCTTTTCGAAAGTGAACCAAGTGAAAATATTACCGACGAAACCAAAAATTTCATCGAAACAAGTTGTGAAAAAGTGCAGTCACGGGAAGTGACCCTCCACCATTTGAAGGAAACGTCGACGCTGAAACGATGGCACACATGTCTTCCCACATTCCCCTCTTTGAGAGTGATGAATACCCCAAATGACATTGGTTCATGTGTGAGTCATTCGAGAGGCAAATGTTGTTAGCAGCAAAGATTTCCAAATGGACCAGTTTGTTGATGCTCTGCGTAAGAAAGCATGAACATGGTATATGAAATATGTAGAGAAAACATTGAATTCTAATAAAGATCAGATAAAACAATAGTTTATGTCATTTTTCAAAAGACCTAATGAAAATCATCTTGCTACAAAGAAGTTGAAAACCATAGCTCAGAAACTTATTGAAATAGTTCGGGAGTACGACAAAAGATTCAAAAATTTATCGAGCCAATTAGAATATAATATAGATGAAAAAATACTTATTCAGTGGTTTTTTTATGGATTACTGCACAAAATTAAAATGCATATTCGGCTCGAAAATTTCAACATATATGAATATGCACTAATAAATGTGATACAGATAGAGATGGACGAAGATTTTTCTTGTCAACCCCATCGATAGGCATATTGAAGAGAAATTACAAATTATTCAGGATTCAATATGCGAGAGAAGCCTCAAAGATAACAATGTCTGGTGTACTAAATGCTCGATGGTTGGTCACATAAAAGACTACCGTCGACAGGACATTCGGTTCATACATAAAAAATGATTTTGTGACATTTTCGAGGAGGATGATCTACATGCAACGAAGTATTTCCCATTTAATTTGAAAAACTGAAAAATATTCCTGGTGTGCCATATGTGAATTCAAAATTCACTCATAGTAGAGTGTCAGCTAAACTTGAAAAATCGACAAAATTACCAGTGAGTTTATCAGAAAAATGATGTTACACAAAACAACAATAATGATAATAATACATGAAATAGTAACGATCGAAATGATAAAAATAGTTAAAGGTATGATGGCCATAGGTATGAGCATTGGTATTAAAATAACCGGCGTGGAAGTTTTTTAGGTTGAGGCTGATACTTTGACAATCGCTAAATTAGACCACATTGGGCTATCTAGTGCTACACATTCTTAAATGAAGGACATCGACATGTTGAGTTTCCATACAAAGACCAGACCGATATTAAATTTTGTACAAGTTGTGGTGTCGGTGATAACTCTTTGGAGGATTTCCCCACCACGCTTGAGAAAATTAATAATAATAAAAATTTTAATATATTTTCTAGTACTAAAAATGTGATTTTATTTGAACTAAGAACCTGCAGAGTGTTACTCAAGAAGGCACAAAAACTTGCATGGATAACCCACAAATAACAAAAATAAGAAATAAGGAAGATGATCCTAATCTTGCTAAACAATTTTTTTTTTATAAGAATGCATTGAATATATTCCAAGAATTAGCCACATAGAAAGAAACTAACAATTCTCGATGGAAGATTTCTAAAAATTTATTTAATTGAGAAATATTGATGATTAAGTGGAAAAGTTAATTTATTTAATGTAATCTTAAGAATAATTCTAGTGAAGAAAAGAATACTAAAATTATATGTATCCTTAATAAAAAATATAAAAATGATGTCGACCCTTTAGTCAATATGGAAATTGAAGGATACCACATCCGACAAGTCATTCTCGATTTCAAATCGCAGGTTAATATAATGACCAGAGACACATGGGAACAATTAGGAAAACCCCGACTACACGAATTTGACATATGATTAAAAATCACAGATGAATGATTAATTGAACCCATTGTTGTCTGGAAAAATATCAACATGAACATTATAGGCATCACAACAAAAGTTGACCTTGAAGTAATCAACCCTAAGGAAGGATCTAGTTCCTTCCGAACTTTAGTAGGTCGAGCATGGGGATAGAAAATGAAGGAATCTATTTCATTAGATAAATAAATAATTAAACTTAAGTGGAATGGAAAAAAAATTCATTGTCCCAATTCATTTATCTCAAGGAGAACCTTGGACGGAACCTATAGATGAAGAAGCTGATGTTCGATAATTATACTCGATACAAAACAATGAAGATTATACTGAACCAAATGTATATGGGGAACTTCAACTAGGGTACCTTGATTCTATTGGATATAAATTAGATTCTAAATTATATGATTGGGAGATAGAAAATTATGAACTACAAGAAAGTGAATGTTGGACCATCCAAGCCATTCCTAAAAAGAAAACTTGACAATGTTTTTCTATTTTCGTAACTCCTAAAATATTTGAACAAAACATTTAAGGGTATCCATCCTTGGCACTAATGAGAAAGGAAACATCAAATTGACCCTCACTTAGGTATAAAGAATGTGAATCACCAGTACTTCATGTAGAACAAGTTTCTAAAAATATAGGTGAAAAAGGTCAACTTCAATGTCCGGTCAAGACATTTACGGGGAAATTTTCTCGGTGGTGGGATACCCACCAATCGAGATTACAAACGTGGTTGACAACTTCAACGTATTTTTTCAAAATACTTAGAGGGAAGAATTTTATAACTTAGTCAAATATACCAGTATTTACACAAGGGTAGGTCCCTGAAAAACACATCACTATATGCGAAAAATAATGGAAAAGACTATGGTACAAAGATGACCGAGTCTGGTCTCACCTATTCTCGTCGACATTAGATGACTTAACTAATAAATTTTACAAAATGAAATACACACGAGGTGAAAATTTCACGTGGAATGAATTAAAAGAAAATTTCATAAAGGGATTCAAATTTATACCTGAATATGACCTACTCGTAGAAGCATCGAAGCAAATAAAAACATTCTTAAAATCGACTGATAATAGTACCTCAACTGAAACTCATAATCGATCGAATTCTTCATATCATAATATTCGATCAACCAAACTACCACAATTGACAAGACTTCAAATAGAAACAAAAACTACAATTGGGAAAAGATTCCAATAGAAATATGATCACCCCAAAACAACAAGACCAATCAAAATAGTATTCAAAGTTGAAACAATAGAAAAATAATATCTCAAACGTATGACAACAAAATATTTCCCATTGGAAATTTCAAAATTTAAAGAAGGGAGTCGAAAAATTAATGAAAGTAAAGCACCAGAATGATTGGATGTGAAAATAAAGACAAAGTAAGTCCACATATCTAATGATGATAGACCAGAAATTGTGAATATTAGCGACTATTAGAATGAAGAGAAAATGGTAGAGATCAACAACTTACTAAAAGACTTTTAAGATGTTTTTCCTCGAGACTATAAGGATTTCAAAGAGCTTGTAGAAGAGATGGGAGAAATTAAAATTGACATAAAATTAGAGGAAAAGCATGGGAAGAAAAGACCATAAAAATTGGCACATAGATATAAATAAATCATCAAAAAGAAAATCAACAATATGCTAGTAGTCGGAATCATCTATCCTATTGACCATTTAGAACAGGAAATCCTAATGGTCATTCAAATGAATAAACACCACCCAACACAACTGAGAATTTGTGTATACTTTCGATAACTAAACAAAGTAACCCTTATAGAACCATTTCTGACTCCTTTCACCAACGAAATTCTTAAGGAAGTTGCAGGACATGAGTACTATTCATTTACAGAAGGATTTTCAAGAAATAATCAAGTACCTATTTCTAAAGAAGACCAAAATAAAACAACATTTGTATGTGAATTTGGATCATTTACATATAAATTCATGTCATTCAGACTTAAAAGCACATCAATTGTATTTTACATAATAGTCGTTAAAGCATTACAAGAATATATATATAAAACAATGGTTTCATATTTAGATGATTGGACAATTTATTCTATGTTGAAAAATCATTGTAAATGGCTACGAATGATGCTCGAAATATGTCGATATATATAGTTCTCCCTTAATATAAAAAAGTGTATCTTTGCAACCATGATAAGGATCCTTCTAGGACATGTCATATGTAAGGAATGTATTAAATTCCACTTCAAAAAAATCAAACTGATTCTCGACCTTAAATCTCTAATAAATCTGAAGCAAGTAACATTCTTAATTGGGCATACATGATATTACAGAAAATTCATTCGACATCATTTTGATATGACATATCTGTTAGAAGAATTATTAAAAAAAGTCAAGAATATGAATGGACTAAAGAGTGTGATACATCCTCCGACATTCGAAAGAAAAAACTAGTCGAAGCACTTATTCTATGATTCCCAAATTGGTCGATCAAGTTCCATGTACATATTGATGCATTTGGCATAGTAATCGATGCAATATTAACAAAACAAAGAGACAAAAGAATGGATTATCCAAATGTGTATAGTAGCATAAAATTAAATAAGGCCAAATGAAATTATTCGACAACAGAAAGGGAAGCAGTCAAAATGGCATTTGTGCTTTAGAAATATCAACATTACTTGCTAGCTAATGCATTTGTGTTTTATACCGACCAACAAGAATTAAAATATTTAGTTACTAAACCATTACACCATGGTAGAATATGTAGTTGGATATTATGATGTTGGGTCAGGAAAAGTACACAAAGAAGAATCTGAAGTGCAAGCGTGACATAGGAAAAGTAGTTAAAGGATGGAAAAAAAGCGCAGAGGAGAGAAAGTGGCGACATAGATCAACACAACAAAGGAAAATCGTACATAAGGAGGTAGGTAGAAGAGTTAAGGCTGGACAGGTGCAGGTCAAGAAGGAATGCAAAATATAGAGTCTGCAAAAGACTAAAGGACTATTTTTGTGGCTAGATATGACCTGTACAAATAGGTTGAAAGACATTTATGTTGGTACTTATGGACATGGTTAATGTAATGCAATACTTCGCAGCTAGGTATAGGCTCTCATCAATGTAACAGAATATATTTTGTAGCTAGTAAATGTCTGTAATAACTAAGTTGTACTCAGTCAACCCTGCACTATCTTGTAAACACTATAAGTAGGTCAAACCCTCTCTATATAAATATTGAGTCAGTTAGTATTGGTTGCTACTAAGTTCATATCAGAGAGGAGTTTGATAGTAATAGGTTGTTGATCCATGTATTTGCAGCTGAGTGCACAAACCATTTTGTAGGAGTCAATCTGCAGCTAAGTGCGTATATAATAAGGTAGAAGATTCGATCCAAGATGTGTGTGGATCATTAGGAGAATTAATAGAGAGCATGAGAGAAATAAGATTATGAGCTAAAAGAACATATCTTAAAACTTTTTGAAAGTCACAGATTGCAAGGTGCCACCTAAATTTCTCATGCCAGATGAAGAGCACCTTGGTGGTTTTTGCTAGATGGGTTTCAACATTACTTCCCGTGTTAATGAATGATTGAATGTTGTGTTGAATGTTTAACTGTTAATGTTGAATGTTGATTAAATCATATTATTTATGGTTATTGTTTAAATGAATGTCGCAATACTGATAAGCAGTGAATGAAGGGATATCTAAGAATTCTCAAGCACTGTGTATTATTTTGTGTTTAAACACTACTAAGTCATGATATAAGTCGCATCATAGTCATTTACATTAAAGGAATCAACTGTGTCACACTATTGCACCATTTGTTAAGGTTGTTAAGGAACAGGTTGTGTCGCATGCTAGTTGTGGCACACGGTTGCATTTCTGTTGTTAGTTTTTCAACATTAAGCTAGCATTATTAGGATCTTTAACTGAGAGAATAACAAGCACAACAATCAAACACAAGAGACAATGAACACAACATTTTTATTCGGGGAAACCATAAAGGAGAAAACCCCGCAACTTTTTCATAGATAGAATCAGCACCAAAATAGAAAATCCCAAAACAGTAAGTGATATACCAACAGCAATAATATTCTTCTTGTTTAGCCCCAGTGTCTTCTTCATCCTCAACTATGCACCACACCTGAGTGTGTGTGAGTTGTGTGATAAATAGAGACTCCTATTCTCTATTTATACTAATATTGGCATGACTAAAACCCTACTAGGGCTGACCTATACTAGGAGAGTCTAATAACCCTAGTGCCCCGAAACTATGGGGAGTTTAACCCTTAGGAAATTGGAGGGTTACCCACTATGACTTGACAAGACTTGTTTACATAATAGATCCTCCCGATCGGAACATCGGGGCATGAAAACATGACTCAATTACATAATAGATACATCCTCGAATAAACATCGGGTTACAAGACATAATATACATAGATGAATACATTCCATAGTTACAAATACATAAACACTCCCTCTTAACTAGGAAGGTATTCTTTCGACACAATTTTCAGCACTGGTCTTCTTCTCTGCATCAACTGGATCATCTTGTTATCTTCAAGTCTTCTTTGTCTTTGAGTCTTCAAGTCATCTTCTTCTTTAAGTCTTCTTCGTCTTATTCGTCTTCAAGTCATCTTCTTCTTCTTTATCACAGGATCTACATCATCATGACTACTGGCTCATTACTGCTGGATCATCACTTGATCTGGATCATCATCAAGTCTGGATCATCTCATCTAGATTACTTGATCTAGATCATCGAGTCTGGATCATCATCACAACTGGATCGTCACTTGATCTGGATCGTCATCAAGTTTGGATCATCTCATCTGGATCACTTGATCTGGATCATCATCATATGCAATCTCATAATGGTGCTATCTCGATTCTTCTTGTCACAAGAAGTTCTATAGAGTCAATCATGTAGGCCTACCCTTCATGTATGTCTTCATCAACGCTTATATCTGACACTTAAGTCATATTGGCCCGACCAACTCTTACATCTGACCTCATCTTGTCATAAAGGCACGCCCAGCACTCACATCTGACCTCATCCTGTCAGAAAGGCCCAAGAATCACATCTAACCTCATCTTGTTAGAAAGGATCATCACTTATATGCAACCATGTGCAAGCACACCGCATCGAAAAGGATCTGCACTTATATCTGACCTCTTCCTATCAGAAAGGCACAACACTTACAATCGACCATGCTCGGAAGCACCACATCGAAAGGTCTCAGCACTTACAATCCAACCATGCACGAAGCACTACATTGGAAAGGGCTCAGCACTTACAATCTGACCATGCATGAAGCACCGCATTAGAAAAGGCTCAGCACTTACAATCTGACCATGCGTGAAGCACCACATCAGAAAGGGCTCTACACTTACAATCTGACCATGCATGAAGCATTGCATCAGAAAGGGCATGCACTCACATCTGATCATGGAGGAACTAATCCTACCATCGCATCAGAATGGCCCCCAGTCCCAGACTGAGCTACCTGGTAACTGACCAGGTGCCTCCATTCCTAGAATGGCAGTTTCCCTTACATATGACCTACTCGTCAGAATGGCCAACAATCATATCTGACATGGAAGGAACCTAATCCTTTAGCCATGACATAATGATTCAGCCCTTACATCTGATCAAGTGGGAACACATCCCTCTATCACATCAGAATGGCTTCTTAGTCGTAGACTGAGTTTTCCTGGTAACTGACCAGGTGCCCCCATTCCTAGAATGGTAGTTGCCCTTACATCTGTCCTTCTCAACAGAATGTCCAGCACTCATATCTGACATGGAAGGAACCAATCCTCTCACCATGAAATAATGGCTTAGCACTTACATCTGACCATGGAAGGAACCAATCCTCTCACCATGTCAGAATGGTTATGGGTCTCATCACTTTCTCTTGGAGGAAACCTCGATCTGGAGAACACCAAGTTAATCCCTAAAGTACTCAAACATCAGTCTAGCCAATGGATTCATCAATACATCAGCTATCTATTCTTCCATCGCAACATACTAGAGCTTCACTGCTCCCCTCTGCACCATATCCCTTATATAGTGATACTTGATCTCGATATGCTTCGACTTGTCATGGAACACTGGATTCTCGGACAACTTCATGCAACTCTGGTTGTCACAATGTATACAAGTAGAATCCAACTAGAGATCAAATATATTAGACAGTAGCTTCCATAGCCATACTACTTCACAACTAGCTGAACAAGCTGTGACATACTCTGCTTCATCTGTACTCAGTGCCACACAGGATTGCTTCCTGCTAAACCAAGAGATCACACCTGATCCCATACTGAAGCAACATCCTGAAGTGCTCTTCCTATCGATGGAACTGCCTTCCCAATATGAATCGACATAACCCTCAAGGTTAATCTTCTGATTCGACTCATACTTGATCCCATAATCAACTATACCCCTCAGGTACCTCAGAATATGCTTTGTATAAATCAAGTGAACATTTCTCGGATCTGTCAAGAACTGGCTCAAGGTGTTCATGGAAAAGAAAATGCAGGGTCTTGTGTTTGTCAGGAACATCAATGACTCAATCATCTAATGATACATCGTAGCATCAACCGATTCTAATGAAGCATCACTCAATAGCTTCAGGTTTGATGCCACATGTGTGGCCATGGCTTTGCAGTCCATCATCCCAAACCTCTTCAGGATCTCTACTTCATACTTCCCTTGTCCAAGGAATATTCCCTCTAAACTCTACCACACCTCCATACCTAGAAAATAATGCATCATACCCAAGTCCTTCATCTCAAACTCGGTAGCAAGATTTCTCTTTGTATCAGTAATCAACCCATCCATACCTATCACAAATAGATCATCTACATATAGTAGAAGCATCACTGGGTTGCCATCTTCAACCTTGTAGTAAAGGTTGGAATCTACTTTACTCTTGGTAAATCCCAAGCTGGATAGAAAGCTATCAATTCTGTCATACCATGTCCTGGGTGCTTGTTTCAAACCGTACAGGGCTTTCTTCAATCTGCACACATGAAACTCCCTATCATGTGTCTCAAAACCGAGTGGATACTCCACATACACTTCCTCTTCTACTACACCATTCAAGAAAGTAGTCTTGACATATGTTTGGTGTATCTTCCATTTCATCACTGCAGCCAGAGCATGTATTGATCTGATGGAAGTGTATCTGGCTACAGGTGCAAAGGTTTCTTCATAATCAATTCCTTCTTTTTGAGAGAAACCCCTAGCCACAAATATTGCCTTATATTTTTCAATGCTACCGTCTGCAGCATGTTTGATCTTGTAGATCCATTTGGAAGTCACAACTGGCTTCTCTTTTGGTCTTGGGACAACATCCCAAATAGCATTCTTCAAGATCGACTGATACTCTTCGATCATAGCATCCTTCCATTCTTTCCGTTCTATCGCTTCTTCAAAACTGGAAGGTTCTTTATCAATGAAATCACATAGTAAGGCTACATACCTGGAGCAGGATATAGTCCTCTTTCTTTCTCTGTGATTCTCTTTTGGAGCCCCATATCTTTCCATACCTTGGATAAGTTCTTGTACCCAAGCAGGTTTCCTCTTTTGAGGATTCTTCTCCATAGGTGGATCTACAGGTCTTTGTGGTTCTTCAAATTCTCAATCTTCTTCTTGAATTTCTTCATTCATGGTTGTGTCATGAATTATGGGTGCTTCAGGTTCTTCAGTATGTCTCTTTTTGGATTTGTTGTAAGCTTTTTCTTCATCAAATATCACATCCCTGCTGATGTCAATCTTCTTGTATCCTGGGAAATAGATTCTGTAAGCCTTCGAGCTTTTAGAGTATCCCACAAATATACCCTTCTTTCCTAAAGGATCTAATTTTGTTCTCTTCTCTTTTGGAATGTGTATGTATACAAGAAGGTCGAATATTATGAGATGGCTGACTTCTGGTTTCTTTCCGGAGAAGCCTTCTTCAAGAGTCTTGTTCTCGAGTACTCTATGTGGAGTACGGTTCTGTAAATACACTTCTATTCTAGCAGCTTCTGCCCAAATATTTATAGGAAGATCTTGATCACGAAGTATTGTTTTTGTAGCTTCCATGATAGTTCTGTTCTTCCGTTCTACAACCCCATTCTGTTGAGGATTGTAAGGAGTGGATAACTCCCTCTTAATCCCTAATTCTTTACATAGCTCTTTGAATTCACTTGAAGTGAATTCTCCGCCATTATCTGATCGTAAAGTCTTGATCTTATTTTCAGTATGGTTCTCGATCAAGGCTTTGAATTACTTGAATTTGTTGAATACTTCATCTTTTTTTTTCATGAAGTAAACCCATGTCTTCCTAGAAAAATCATCAATAAAAGAAACATAATATGCATACCCTCTTAGTGAGCTTGATGACATAGGACCGCATACATCAGAGTGGATGATTTCCAACGTTCCTTTTGCTTTGCTTTCGCTACTTGGAAATGTCTTCTTTGTGTTCTTTCCTTTCGCACATACTTTGTAGACCCCATCATGTTTTTCTTGCATTTCCGGAAGACCTTCAACAACTTTGCTTGCAAGAGGTAGTGCTCCGTAATGCACATGTGCAAGCCTTCTATGCCAAAGTTCACCTGGATCCACTGTGTCATGGACCAAGGCTTGTTCTGGATGTCCCTTCATTTTGTATAAACCTCCTTCTTGTTCACCAATCACTATTGCATCATCAATAGTCTTTCCTTTTGGCCACATGATGACTTAACCATATATGAATGCAACCCTCATTCCTTTTGCATCTAATGCTGATATGGAGAGAAGGTTCTTCTTGAGTCCTGGCACAAACAATACTTCCTTCATTGTTAGAGACTTACCAGAGTCTAGTTTATAGGAATATTCCCCACTACCTTTTATTGGATATTGGTAGTCATCTTCTAGTTTCACCTTGTGAGGTGATTCATGTTCTAAGAGCTTCACAAAGGATTCCTTGAATCCAGTCATATGTTTAGAATCCCCACTGTCTATAAGCCAATCATCACTTCCATGAGTAATGTTACCTGTGAGAGCGGAGATCAGAACATATTCATCCTCGCTTGAAGAATCTTAACTTTCATATCTGCATCTCTTCTTGGATGGTTCATCATCCCCTGTAGCATGAGCATAATGTCTTTTCTTGCTTCCCTTATTCTTATGAGAGGTACTTTTGTTCTTAGGACAATCTCTAGCAAAGTGTCATTTTTCCTCACATGTATAGAAAATGTATTTAGACCTATCTCTAGGCTTTCTAGAGTTATTCATGTGATGAGAGTACTTACTTCTGTGATGGTTGGATCTGGATTTCTTGGATTGTACTATGAGAGCTTGATATTCACTTCCCATCTTCTCTTCTCGAGCTGCTATCCGAGCTTATTCTTGAGAAAATTCTTCCCACAGTCTGCTAAACTTGACTAACTTCTTTCTAGCACAAATCCCTTGAATGAATAAGTCCCATGTCCTAGGGAGACCATTCAAGGTGGTCATCACAATTTCTGCATTCTCCACTTCTTCATCTACTACTTCCAATTGTTCCTTGATCTGAGAAACCATTGTGAAGTAAGACTGGATAGTCTCTACATTCTGGATCTTCACATTCTTTAGTTGATTTCTCAGATTCATCTTTCAGTTTCTGTTCTTCCCTTCAAACAATTTGGTTAGGGCATCAAACATAGCTTTAGGTGTCTTGAGAGATGACACCTGTGGGATAAGGTGATCCTTGATAGAATCAACACTGATCCTCTTTTCCATAACCATCTTATTCTTATGTAAGGCCTTTGCATCATCTCCCTCTAGAAATGGAACCTCCTCATGGACCAAGGAGCAAGGAGATCGTATACTTCCAGGCTCGGAAGTTATCAGCTCCTTCAATATTTTCATCAATATTGGTATGATGAGACATCTTAACTGAGAACCTCAAATGCAAATACAAAATATTTTAGATCTTACCATGTTCAAGATGTCGAATCTAAAACTTGAGCTGAAATCCTGCAGTACTAGATTAGGAGCAAATTAGGGTTTTGCTTTTCTGGAGTTCTGTCTAGCCAAATGCCTTGAATTTTGTCCCTAAATTTCATTTTGGGAAGGAGATCAATCCAGGCCTGGGATCACTAAAAAATTCCTCTTCTATGAAAAGCCCTAATTTTCGACAGTAGTGACAGGTCCAAAACTGAAAAACCTCAGAATTGGATTCTGCTTCAACAGAAAGATGCACCCTAGGGAGGAGAGTTATTCCACCTTACTTTTATTGAAAATCTATGGAGGAAGATCCACAAACTGGGAAGCTCTAGTTCCCACAGTTGCATAGTGTCTTCTTCTCAGGTTAGCTCTGATACCATGTTAGTTTTTCAACATTAAGCTACCATTATTAGGATCTTTAACTGAGAGAATAACAAGCACATCAATCAAACACAAGAGATAATGAACACAGTGTTTTTCTTCGGGGAAACCATAAAGGAGAAAACCCCGCAGGTTCCTCAGAGATAGAATCAGCACCAAAATAGAAAAGCCCAAAATAGTAAGTGATATCCCGACAGCAGTAATATTCTTCTTGTCTAGCCCCAGTGTCTTCTCTTTCCTCAAATATGCACTACACTTGAGTGTGTGTGAGTGGTGTGATAAATAGAGACTCTTGTTCTCTATTTATACTAATCCCAGCATGACTAAAACCCTACTAGGGCTGACCTCTACTAGGAGAGTCTAATAACACTAGTTCCTGAGAACTGCGGGGACTTTAACCCTTAGAAAATCAGAGGGTTACCCACTATGACTTGACATGACTTGTTTACATAATAGATCCTCCCAATCAGAACATTGAGGCATGACAACATGAATCAATTACATAATAGATACATCCTGGAATAAACATTGGGTTACAAGACATACGATACATAGATGAATACATTCCAAAGTTATAAATACATCAACACTCCCTCTTAACTAGGAAGGTATTCTTTCGACACAATTTTCAGCATTGGTCTTCTTCTCTGCATGAACTGGATCATCTCGTTATCTTCAAGTCTTCTTAGTCTTCAAGTCTTCTTTGTGTTTGAGTCTTCAAGTCATATTCTTCTTCAAGTATTCTTCATCTTCAAGTCTTCAAGTCATCTTCTTCTTCTTCACGAAGAGTGTTTGTACTTGCATAATATTGTAAGTACACCAGTAAGCCTTTTCTATAAATTTTGTAAATTAGTGGGCCATGATGAGAAATATTGCAGAGCATATCATCTCTTGAACGAAAAGAGAGTAGACAGCTACTTGATGAAGAACAATGGGCTTGTTTAGTTTAAATACGCATAAGCACACTACCATCCTGTGCCTTTCCCATAAAACTGGTATCAAAACCAATAGCAGCCGCAGTATGTGCCTCAAAACTAGTATGTTCTACAGAATCAGTACCCACCATAGCAACAACATCCTCAAGGACAGGGGATTGGAAACTTCAAAGGAAGAGGAGGAGGAGGATTTGGCAGAGGAAGAGATAAGGTTACATACTATAACTATGGACAGTCGGGACATCATTCCATAGATTTCCAAGAGCCTTCAAAGACATGTTCATATTGCAATGAACAGGACCATAATGTGGAGCAATTTCCTCAGTTTATTGCAAAGTGGAAAGCTCGAACCATCGTAGGTCCTAACCCTGTGCAGAATATGAATCTAAATACAAATATTAACCTAAATGTTTAGATGATTGCTACTAAGACAAGATATTCGAGCGTTGGTGTCATAACATGAGGAGGTGTTGCGACCAGAGATGATCAGAATATACCGCAAGAACAACCGCAACCGTAGTTGTAGGTGCAACCTACAGCACAAAAGAAAGTACCATTCAACGTTCAAAAGCAAAAGCAAGTATTTTTGGATGTGCGACTAGATTTTTTCGATCAAGAACAACCGTCGACCTCAACCAAAGTCAAGGAGATGCATGAACACTTCCAACACCTATTCCAGAAGCAGATACTGAAAAATGTTAGCATGATCAATTCATTTCTGTCAAGTTGGTTAGTGCTAATTCAAAATAAAGATGCTATCGTAGAACTACAAGAACTAATAGAAGAAACCAAAGTAGAGTTGCGGCATGGAAGGAAAGTTAACCATGTCAAGAAGAAATTCAAAACATGGCACGAGTTAAGAATGACTACGCAAATAGGGGATTATGACATGGATTACATCATCCTATATATGGGGTCGGACGTTAATATTCTAACACGAAAAACTTGGGAGAGAATGGGAAAGCTGCGCTTAGACTGGTCCCCTGTCTAGTTGCGATTTGCAAATCAGGAGAAGGTCCTACCAATTGGTAGGTTGAGTCAATTCCCCATAAACATTAAGGGGATGCACACATTTGTATACCTTCAAGTCATTAACATTTTCAATGACATGAACCCATATCCGATGCTTATGAGCATAGATTGGGCCATAGATAATCAGCCCATTATAAATTTCAAGAAAATAATCCTCTCATTCAAGGATGATGAGATGAGGGTAATATCTCCCATTGACCCTTTAGAGGGACAAATATATGTCGATCCTGTCTATAGCGAGGGATAGGGTGATTATCTCAATCAGATCTACAATTTTAGTGCCTTAAAAGAAGATTGCATCAACCCAACTATGGATGGAAACCTAATCTAGAAGAGTGCACGTTCATGTACATCATATTTGGGAGAGGCCTTAGAGAATTGGAAAAGAAAATTGCATGAAATATCTATTAGGCGATGCACTACAGTTACTCGGTCGGTGCGATGGGTGGAGAATCAGTTGAGGGAGTTACCCACATATGAGGGATTTCTTAATATTGCGACCTTTCTCAGTGAGTTTGAAGGATGGTAATAGAACCATAGCACTTATATTATTTGGACTATGTGTTAAAGGCTATGCCTTCTAGATGGTGGGGTACACATAAGCAATTCATATTGGAATGGCCACAATGCAGAGGATTGCAGGAATTTAGATTCAGAGAAGAAGTCACTATCATGAGTCAAAAGTACACAGGGCTGGAAAACCCTACTAAGCACATTAATCATTGTCACATAGCATTTGTAGAATACCTACGATAGGAATGGGTCCATCATTTCATTTACACATTAGAAATGACACCCATGAGCTGGTATACAACCATGGAGTTGTGACAAAGAACTCAGGATCGGGAAAGGCTAGCCAAGCAATTTGCACACACATTTGAATTTGTTGATGAGAAACCTATAGTTGATGATGTGTTTCATACAATCAGGGAGAAAATATTGTGACAAAAATCCTTGTCGAAGTACCAAGTTCACACCAGTGCAACGTGACCATCCAGCAATGGATGGATTGTTACAACCCAACTGGAGAACTAGATGACGATCCAACTAACATAAACATACCAGATTCGGAGGGTATACGAAAATTTGAACGAAGCGGTGTTTCCAATGACTAATTACTGAAGCCGCTGAAAATAAGAAAGTAAACATTGGCTCTTTGGAGAACCTGAAGTTCACCAATATAGGAGATTATTATGATGATGAGATGGTATCAAATATCACATACTTTCTGCATGAGTTTCAGGACCTATTCCCTACCAACTTCTCAGATATGAAGGGAATAGTCGATGACCTAAGGGAGATGAAAATAACGCTAAAACCGGATGCTAAACCAGTCAAACAATGACCTTATAGATTGAATCCAAGGTATGAAAGGAAGGTAAAGGAAGAATTGGATTGCATGCTTGAGGCAGTCATTGAACCTGTTGAGGATTCAGAATGGATCATCGATATAGTGATCTAGTATAAGAATACAATGAGTAAAGTTAGGATCTATGTCGACCTAAGAAAGCTGAATGACGCATGACAGCATGATCCATTCCCAGCACCATTTACAAATGAAGTCCTCGAAAGTGTCGAAGGGAAAGATATGTATTCATTAACTCACGGATTCTCTGACTATCATTAAGTCAAAATCACGAAGGAGTATCACCATAAAACTACCTTCGTCATAGAATGGGGATGCTACTAGTATACAGTAATGCCCTTTGGACTCAAGAATGCACCTGCTATTTTTTCTAGAATAGTAGTTTCTGCTTTCAAAGATTTCATACATAAATTTATTGAAGTCTACTTTGATGATTGAACTATGTTTGGTCTGGTAAGATACCATATTGACATTCTGCACATGATATTGGACCGTTTCCGATAGTATCATATCATGCTTAATTCAAAGAAACGTATTTTTTCACACCATTTGGTGCACTGTTGGGTCATGTTGTATGTCATGATGGTATTTTGGTCGAACCAACAAAAGTTGTGATTATCCTTGACTCACCACCATCTACATTAGTCACACAACTTAGATCAACATTAGGACACACAGGATACTACAGGAATTTCATTAGAGGGTATACAGAGATAACTACACCTGTGGAGAAACTGTTGAAGAAAGACGCAAAGTTTTAGTGGATCGATCCTTGTCACGAAAGCTTGGATAAATTGAAGAAAAAGATGGCCACTGTGCCAATACTTGTATTTCTATACTGGAAGAAGGAGTTCCATGTTCATGTCAATGTGTCATATTTCATGCTCGACATAGTATTAACGCAACTAGGAGATGGTGCACTTGACCACCCTATTTCTTTTCCTAATTTTTTTTTATTGACGACAGACAAAAATTACATGACAACAGAGAGAGAAGGCCTCACTATGGTTTATGCACTACAGAAGCTACGACACTACTTGTTGGGTGGACACTTCAAAATTTACAATGATCATTCGGATTTGAAATACCTGGTCAACAAGCCAATGTTGGGGGGGAAGATCTGTCAATGGCTTCTCCTATTTCAATAATTTGATTCTGAAGTCATTGTTAAACCTGGTCGATGGAATGTCGAACCTGATCACCTGTCGAGGATAGAAAGTGGTGAAGAACCCACCTGTCTGGAGGATAACTTTCCTGATAAGAAACTTTTTACGATAACCATTATGGATGATCAGAATAAGGAGTTTAATGCCGTTGTCCACTTCATGAGCACAAGCTATGCACCTGAAGGATTCTACACTACACAGAAGAGACATTTGGTCGTCAAAGTTGTTTATTATACGTTAATTGTAGGACACTTATACAATATGGGAGCATATGAAATATTACAACGATGAATTTTTTACTATGAACGATAGTGGTTAATGAGTGAAAAACATGCCGGTGTCATAGGAGGACACTCCACTGGAAAGGAAACTGTGTGCAAGATATTGCAAGCAATACTATGGTGGCTAGCCATACATATGGATACTAAGAGATTCTGCTGGAACTATGATATATACTAGAGGACAGGAAAACCATTGAGACACAACGAGATGTCACTTTCACTGTAGATAACCCTTCAATTATTTCACAAGTGGGTTGTTTATTTTGACTAACCAATAAGTCCACTAGGGAAGAGGACTGGCGCGCGCTACATTATTACTACGATGGACTACTTAACAAGATGGTATGAATCTACACCTATTAAATATTGCACAGTTGTGACTATGGAAATTTTTTTATTTGAAAACATGGGGACCAGATTTGGCTGTCCAAAAATACTCTTAAGTGACCAAGGTATGCATTTTGTTAAAAAAATGGTTGTTGAGCTTATTGCACATTTCCATATTCAGTAGAAGAAGACGACACCCTATCATCCTTAGGTGAATGGAATGGTTGAATCATTCAACAAGATTATGCAGAATGCATTAACCAAAGTGTGCAATGTGTGCTGATATAATTGGGATCATAAAGTTTCATCTATTTTATGGGCATACCAGATGACTTGTAAGCGAATGACAGGGCACACTCCATTCATACTGGTGTATTGACAAGAAGTTGTTGTGCCGATGGAGTACATTCTGTCAAGGTTAAGGATTGTTGCACTGATGGAAATGACCAACGGAGATGTTATTGAGCAAAGGTTGTCCCAGCTCGTTCAGATGGAAGACGAATGCTTCCTGAGAGGATTCCATCAAAACATAGAGAAGAAAAGGTAGAAATCATGGCATGATATCCATATCCGTGTTATAGCAGATTTCACCACTCCAGGTGAATCAAACTTTGTATGGCCTTCCCCTATCCTGCTGCAGACTCTTTAGACCCCATGGACCATATTTTATCCTTTGATATTTCCTTGATCATCCCTAAAAATTATATAAAAAATGATATATGCGGATTTTTACCCGATAACCGCGTACATACGCGGGTTTGACTCCTATAACCGTGTACATCGAGATGTGTGCATAGTCCAAATCTTTTTGGAGTTTTCCTTGACATGGATCCGACTCATTTGACTCCTGGCCTTCCATATTCCTTGAGATCACTCGGATTCGACCCTTCATTATCCGTTATGAAGCTATATAAGAAACCCCTTGGTACATTGAAGGCATATAGAGAGATTGAAAGCAACGAAACTATAGTCCATTGTTGCCAGAATTTATGCTTGAGTCTGCATCCCTTTGTGCCTAATGGAGTCGCCAATTCTGTTACGGAGAGATATTCCTATGGCTTGGGGTACCACAACAGACAACTTTGACTCCAGAAATCAATCTTTCCCAATATGCAATAGAAATAACATGTCTAACACTAAAGGATCAGACCTCGTACCTTATTCCGAACGGTTGAAGTAGATCCCCGTTGACCTTTCCAATATTCAGCTTGAATTGATATAATACTTCCTCAACAACAAGTAAACAATACAAGCATACTATATATCATGGTGTTAGATCTATTCTAGCATATATAATCAATAATGTAAAAGCATTTGACATATTCCAATGGATACAATATTCAATCAAATACACATCATTGGACAGGAAAAGATAGTTCTTAATAATATAAATCAGAGATTACAAGATAGATACAACCTCTGATGGCACGTCTACGAACCAGAGAAACTGAATCCCCCACTTGGGCCTCCACCACCTCAATCCTCCATATCACGATAGCAAGCTCACTAGCAAAAGGAAAGCTTGGGAAGAACACAACAGTGCTCTTCTAATTATGGCTTCGTAGCTCCTACTAGTCAAGGTCCACCTTACTATGGTACTTCCACGTCACCTTATACAGGTCAGATAGGAGGAGGACACTATGGCCATGGCCATGGTGGTGCTCAAACCTATGTGAACCAGGGAGTGGTCCATCGACCTCATCATCCTAGGCTCCCTTTCCTCGCAACGATTAACCTTCCTGACTTATCGAGACTTACGAACGATCCCGTGGCTCATGACCCGGCTTGGCCGGCTGTCCCTACCAAGCTTCCTTCGTACATACCTAAGTTCAAAGGCAAACTGGGAGAGGATCCAAGCGAACACGTTACCACGTTTCACCTTTGGTGCTCTTCGAATTCGTTACATCACGACTCAGTCCGCTTGCGACTATTTCAATGCACCCTCACAGGGCCTGCTGCGAAATGGTATATAGAGTTACCAAAGGGATCCTTTACCTTGTTCGATGATCTTGCGATGACTTTTCTTAATCACTTCCAGCTACCAGTGCGCTATGACGTTGGTACTGAACTCTTGTCGACATTTCGGCAAGATAAAGCCACCCATATTTCTGATCATATTCAAAAGTGGCATAGATGGAAGAGATTAATTAAAGATTTTATACCACTGGAGTTCCTTCTCGAGTGGTTCCTCAAGTATTTATTGCCGTAAATCACGAAGGATGTTTCTACATCCGGAGTGCAGAATGAGGAACAAGCAATCTTTAGGGTGCAGGAACTGGACTTGATTTATGCTCAGTCCGGTTTGTTGTATGAGATTATTCCCAATGCTCCTCGTTCTAGTTTCAATCCGAAGGTCAAACCTGGACCACATGCCGATGGCATTGTGGGTTGTGCAAGTGCGACACCTGTAGATTCGGTTGCAAAACAAGTTAGTCAATTGTCGCTCAACCAGTCTGCTTTGGGACAAGCTACAGCTTCGTCTCAACCCACCTAAACGGAGAGTGTACTTTCTGTGCAATCGTCGGACCAGAAGGGTAACCAGCAACCCGGACGAAATAACTAAAAGGGTAAGAATAATAATCGAAAGGGTGGGAATAGAAATGAGAATGCTTCCAATAATGACAAGAACGGTCAGAATGCTGGTGGGGACAAGCAAGCAAAATGTAAGGTTAAATTACCTTGCAAGCTATGTAAGGATGATCACCTCACTTACTTGTGCCCTAGAATTGATGAAGCTTCGAGACTCTTAGCACAAGGCCCAGCTGTGCTAACGAACCCTTTACCGCATAACCAGAATATGAACTCGAAGTCCCATGAGCTATCTAGTGAGAATGATCCACCAGAGGCTAGTGCTCGCGGGTGTATTAACATGGTCCGTCCTGCCAAGGTTGTGACTCATGTGAAAGATTATGGATCGTCACAACCCAACCCAGGCAAAGAACCCGATCCACCAGGAACCCCTTTGCGCATTGAGAAACCTGCAGATAAATCTGAGGATGCACCTTGCATTCCTAAGGGGGTACCTAAGCACTTGGGGCATAAGCCAAATGCCCGAGCTGCCCAGAATTATTTAGTTGTCAAGGATTTGGGCCATACTCCTTGTGCGATGTCTGCATTGGAAGTGCTTCAAAGTTGTCCTTCGCAAAGGAAGGCTTTGCTTTCTGCTCTTGGTGTGAACGGTGATGATCTTCCTCAGTGATCAAATTTGAAACCGCAGGTCATCAGGCTCGCTTTCCCTACTATGTGTCGCTTTTGGTACATGTAGAATGTCTTAATATGATCGTCAAGCGCACTGTGATTGACGAGGGTGCTGCTGCATCTGTGATGTCTTTGTCCTATTGGAAGGGTCTTGGTTCTCCTGAGTTGTCGAAATCAGCGACTATGTTAACTGATTTTGATGGGAGATCTTTTAGGCTGCACGACATCATTCCATCCCTTAAATTCTAATTGGGAGGGAAGACCATTGTGATAGAGGTTGAGGTGGTTGATGCGCCCCTTGACTACAATCTCTTGCTGGGTCGGAACTGGATGTATAGTATGCAAGCCGTTGCTTCTTTCGTGTTTCACGTTGTATGCTTTCCTCATAACGGGAAGATTGTAACAATTGATCAAATGACATTCAAGAATTCCCCTGTTACTGCATCTTCAGGAACTTTGGTTCGGGTCGTTGAACACTCTTAGCCGGCAACTAGGAGTGTGGGTGTAGGCATGTATCCATCCCTCATGGGAAGCTTTAGTTGTCCTGCGCCGATCCTCATGATAGGATCTTGTTCCGATAAGGCTTCGACTTCTATGACCTCAGTGTCTTTTGGCACGACTCATATGGGAGATCCTTGGATTCTTCCTACACTGAGTATTTTTAGTGAGGCAAAAAGACCAACGTGCCGCTTCCTGCAACCATGATAGCTTATCAAGCCAATCTTATGAATGTTGCAGAGCCTTGTTCTTCTTCTTCACGGATGGAAGAGGAAGACCCCTATGTACTGCCGGCATGGACAGTACAGTCTTCTCATGCCCACAACTTCCTGGATACATTTTTCCCTTCAGATGAAGAGATTATCGAGGCTATGTCGGGCGTTGAGCCGCCATGGGAGGAACTTCATCATAGATCATATTTCCTTCCACCGCTTGACCGTTTGGAGCATGAGGATTATAGGGAGATTCTTAGTCAGAGAGTTGGTAGTCCCATGATTCCATTAAGCTCTCCTGGTCAGATGGCTGATGGGAACATGGCGAACATATCTTCCACGATTTCTATCAACATCTCTCGAAATCCTGGCACCATTTAGAATGTCTATATTGGGACGGATTTTTTCCATGCTGAGATTCTCAAATATACCGAGCTATTCAAGGAGTTCCATGATATTTTTGCTTGGTCTTATGATGAGATGCCAGGTATTGACCCTCGGATTATCGAGCATGAGATTAATACTTACCCCAACGCTAAGCCTATTCGACAACGTTTACGCGCCGTGAATCCTAGGAAAGCACCCGCCATTAAGGTAGAGATAGAGAAGCTGTTGAAAGCCGGTTTCATCTACCCCATTCCCTTAACGGAGTGGGTTTCAAACCCCGTTACGGTGGATAAGAAGTAGGGAGAGATCCGAATATGCACTGATTTCCGCGATTTAAATCGTGCTTGTCCTAAGGATAACTTCCCCACACCATTTATAGATCAGATTTTGGATGAGTGTGCGGGTAGCGAGGTGTTCTCCTTTATGGACGGGTTTTTCGGGTATAATCAGATCCAGATTAAACCTGAGGACCAACACAAGACTGCATTTATTTGTCCTTGGGGAACGTTTGCATATCGGAAAATGCCTTTCGGCCTTAAAAACGCCGGAGCTACATTTCAGCGGGTAATGACCTTGATTTTCCATGATCTCAAGTCTATTATTGAAGTATTTTTGGATGACCTTGCTACTCATTCTCGTATGAGAATGCGCCATTCCTATCACTTGAGATTGGTCTTCGAAAGATGCTGGCACTATTCGGTTCGATTAAATCCTCATAAGTGCATATTTTGCGTAAAGTCAGGTGATTTATTAGGATTCATCGTGTCAAAGGAGGGCATAAGAGTCGATCCCTTAAAGGTTGAGGCAATACTTCAGTTGTCTCCCTTGAAGAATATTCGTCATCTTCAGTGTTTGCAAGGCATGGCAAACTTCTTATGAATATTTGTGGTCAACTTTGCCAATTTGACTAGAGGCTTCATGCGTCTCTTGAAGAAGGATACTCCCTTTGAATGGGATGAGCGAGCCCATGAGTCCTTCTATGCACTTAAGCGAGCCCTAGCATCGGCCTCGATGATTAGTCCTTTGATTATAGCCGTGATCTCCTATTATATGTGGCCGCGTCTTTAGAGACGATTGGTATGGTATTGGTTCAGGAGGATGAGGAGCTCCAGGAGCATGTCATATATTATCTGAGTCGAAACCTTATTGACACAGAGATTCGGTATTCTCATGTCGAGAAGCTTGCTTTAGCGACCGTACATGCAGTTCAGCGTTTGAGACATTATATTATCCTTTGCCAGACCTCAGTTGTGGCCCATGTCAATCCGTTTCAGTTCGTCCTCACACGAAGGATGATTGGGGGAAATTATAATAAATGGATTGTCATCCTGCAAGAATTCGATCCCGAATTTGTTTCGGCAAAGTCGAAGAAGTCGTTAATTTTTGTAGAGCTTATATCGGATTTCCCGAGCGAGGCTAAGGACTTGGTTTGTGAAGATACGTTTGTTGATGAACACATATTCTTAATCTCAATGTCTAACCCATGGTATGGAGATATCATAGTATATCTGCAAACACAGAGGATCCCTACTCACCTCTCGCGAGATGAACAATGACGATTACGTCACATCTCTAAGAACTACCTTATAGTGGACAATACTTTGTACTGCCGTGGGGTAGATTCCATTTTACGACGTTGTTTAACTAATGAGGAGTCTAAGGTTGTGCTGAATGATTTCCATGGACGGGCGTGTGGTGGTCATTTATCTGGGCTTTCTACAGCTCAAAAGATTTTGAGAGCAGGTTATTTCTAGCCGTTGATCTTTAAAGATTGTGTTGATGTGGTCAAGAGGTGCCACCCTTGCCAGGTGTTCACACGGAATATGCGCTCGAATCCTGCCCCGTTACATCCCATTATCACCGTCGGTCCCTTCACCAAGTGGGGGCTTGATTTTATGGATTGCAGCCCAGCTTCGGCTGGGGGGCACCATCATATTATAGTGGCTGTGGATTATTTCACGAAATTGGCTGAGGCAATGCCTACAGTAAAATCCGATGGTGAGATAGCCGCTCACTTCGTATTCAACCAAATCATTACTCGGTTCAGGATTCTGAAAGAGCTTGTCACTGACCATGGCTCGCACTTTCAGAACCACATGATGGAAGAGTTGGCATCCAAGTTAGGGTATAAGCAAGATCACTCCTCTTCTTACTACCCCTAAGTGAATGGATAGGTTGAAGCAGTGAATAAATCACTTAAGTCCATTCTCCAACGAACCATCGCACAGAGCAAGAAGAATTGGCATATTATGTTATACCCTGCTTTGTGGGCATATCGAACCGCGGTTAAGACTGCCACTGGTTTTTCTCCATATCAGCTTGTGCATGGAGTGGAGTCGATATTGCCGGTTGAATGCGAGATTCCTTCGTTGAAGCTAGCTGTGGAACTCTTACCAGACACTTCACCTTTGGAGGAGCATTTGGTCCACCTCGAGCAACTTGATGAGCAGCGTCGAGATGCCTTGGTGGCTCTAGAGGTTAATAAGCGTCGCGTTAAGGTCCAATATGACAAGTCTGTCCATCCAAGAGTGTTTAGTGAAGGAGACTTGGTCCTTTTGTGGGATCAATCGAAAGAACCCTTGGGGGTAGGGAAATTTAATCCTATGTGGCATGGTCCTTACGTGGTCAAGCGTGTCTTAGAGAAGGGTGCCTATGAGTTAGTCGATTACGAAGGCATAGCTTTGGCGGAGCCTAGAAATGGGCTCTATCTCAAAAAATACTATGCATAAATCTTTAGCCAAGGATGCTTGTTGTATATTATTGTACAGTTTTGCATAGTTAGGTATTTTTCTTATCGTGATTGGGTTTGTGATTAGTTTCCGTTTCTTTTGGCAGATGTCAATGGAATCTTCCACCTACATAGGATTCACGGATGGTGCAAGCCGTCACATTCAGCACTTAGCCTCTGCTACTTGGGTGATTTATACTCCTATGGGTCAGGTACTGTCTTCAAGAGGTGTATGTCTATGGCCATCTTCCAACAATGTTGCTGAATATAGTGCCGTTATTGAGCTTTTATGGGATGCCATTTCACATGGTGTTCTATCTCTTGAGGTACGTCTTGATTCGGAGTTAGTAGTGTCACAGCTCAATGGTTTGTACCATGTTAGAGATCAGACGTTATTGAGAAGATTCTTACATGTGATATTGTTAGAATGACAATTTGACAGTATTACATACATACACATTCCAAGAAATGATAATCAAGTTGCTGACTCATATGCTAACTACATGTTAGATTGGCATTTGTTTCATTCATAATAAATTAATCATAAACATTTTTACACATGTAAATAAATAAACCAATCACCATAAAACCATTTATATATATATATAAAATGTGGTAATACATAGTGTCATATGAAAAAGTGGAGCTTTCAAAGCTTCCATCATATAATACACGGTCGTACAAAACATATGCACTCCCAGGTGCCTAATCCTGTGGAGGGGGAGGGTTGTGATCATGATACGTCACTACGGCTCTAGCTAGCCACAAGAATTAATGCACCCATGCGCGTGGCATGCCCACCACGTGTCGCTGCATGGCCTCAGGAAAGTCCTAGACTTGTGCCATGGGAACTCTATGAGTCAGTCGTACGAAGTTGGTATGAATGCCCTGGAGCGTTCACTCCACATCCGCACCTGTGATGTCATCCCCTCTTCCCCTCCATCTATGACGTGGGAAGCCCTCTGGTCACCATGGTCCTACATTTGCACATGAATGGTAGATGTCACTATGTATTGTCATGCAAAAACATGTCTTTTTGATTCCACATAATCAAGAAAATACAAAAAAAAATTAAATAACTCAAAATTTTTAAAAAGAGTGAGAGTCGAGATTCAGTACCTATCTCTCCATATGCCGATCCTGGTGGCAATGGCATGTCCAGATCTCCCCAGAAATCTATCCCTCCATAGGCGTAGTCATCTATGGCAACAATCCGTCGTTGCCACCATGGAAAGAAGTCAGCTGGATATGGGTTGGCCACCCTACCACCCCCCAGTCTGCGCATAGCATCTGCCCAATGTCATTGGGCCGAATCTCGAACCCCGTGGAGAGGAACGTCGACTCTAGGGCTCAATCCTGGAACACGCTTGAAGAAAAACGTGCTCAATATGCTGCTAAAACCGAAGTTCCGTATCCTACCTGCCTTACACTCATTGAGCTGGTGTTTCATGTTGCTCAGTAGTGTAGTACTCCAGTCATATATGGTCGGTCTCATACACTCCACCGCATAGTACATCAGTGGCCGCGAGGCATGATGGAGTGAGGCTAAGCCTGCTATCCTGCCTAGTGTCAGTAGTATGGCCTTTAGGCCAAGCACCTATATAGCATTGGTGGGGACTTGACTTCCCACCTTCTCAGTATCTGGGTAGTAGTACATAGCTATGTACTCATCGATAGTAAGCCCATCGCCTGGCCCACCTCGGGAACGAAGGTTCACCACCTCCCCTCATCTAGATAGACCTATGATGAAGTATATGTCTTCCACCTCTATAGTGAGAGACATCCCATCTATCCTGAAGGACTCTGAGTCTGGATCCCAATAGTTTACCAGCATCTCTAGCAGTCTTGGTTTGGCCCTCAAGCCACCAAGGAACCAAAACTTGTAGAGTTCGAATCTTCTAAGAGCTTGTTGAGCCATCACGTCAGCCCTTACAGCTTCCTCTACTTCACCATGCTCATGCTCTCTCCATTCTAGGACCATCCTACATGAGAAATTATCATTTTGTCCATTAGATTCTTATATATTTCCTTGCGTGGCCTCATACGCGACTGTTTTGCAAACAGCCACCTATGTACGCGGTTTCTAGCCTCTTTTCCGCGTATAGCCAGCCCTATACGTGGAAAAAGCTTCGATACCCACGTGGGCCGCAGCACTCATGTAGAGATGGCCTGAACTACCTCATTTTTCCATGAAAATCAACAAAAATGATATTGAAATGCATGTGGAGAGCATGAGTAACTACCTAGAAGAAACGGTTGTGAATTCCACCAGCTGGATCTCCTGGAATTTGCAGTTGAATATCAGAGCTCCAATGGGTAAAAGTTTCAAATGATTTATATTTTTTACTATTTATAGAAAAAATTTCAAATATTTGAAAATTTTTACCCCCTTTCCTATAGTTTTGACAGTTTCTAACCATTTTGGACCGTTTCTGACATAATTTGTGATGTAGAAGACCATTTTCAGTGTTGTTTCAGCCATTGGATTGACCTGTTCATACTAATCTCAGGTATAACATCTATACTGGCATATAGGTTAGGTTCACCACCATTTTCATTTTACATGACCTGATGACCATGTCACCATGACCTTAGGTACGAACCCACTCTATTATGTCATGGAACCTTCTTGCTACTTTAGAAGTGGCATGATGTGAGTGGTAGAGTTTCAACTTACATGGGTACCCTAGTTAGCGCCTTATTTGCATTTGGTGCCCATGCCGACATTTTCTCCTTTAGGGTGTGGGAGTCTGTTGTATAGTACTGCCATGACATTTTGCAAGAGCCTCATACTTCTCTTGATATTATGTTGGCCTGTTTCCCTCCGGACTCCCCTTATGTCAAGTTGTGAATGCATTATCATGAGCTTTGCCTGCCTTATTGAGCTTTATGCCAGCTCCCCTAACATTGCGTTTCATCCATATAGCCCGAGCTTGTCTCATGTCTAGCCACGCAGAGCCCTTTTTTTTATATCCTTTGCAGCTTGATTCCCTTTTATCGGGAGGGGATTTTCCCCCGAGTGTCGATATCCTACACATGTATCCTTGCATCGAGCATAGGTATGTTCCACTGCTTGGAACTAGTTTGTTTGCCTTTATGACACTCGTCTCCTCCTAGTTTGTAACTATAAAGCTAGTTTATTATTTTTTCAAGCTTTTCAAATAACTGAAAAAGTCCAAAAAAATCAAAAAACCAAAAAGCCAGACAAGGAAAGATGTTATATTTGGTAGCTGTCGAGTCATGTCGCCTTCGAACAGAGCACTGTATATCATATCCATTGGTTGGGTTATAGTTTGACTTAGGAGCTGTACTCGTTTATCTGAGTTTATCTCCACTGACTGGTTAAGCTTCCACTCCCTATGGAGCCTCTATTGATGCCTCCTATGTCACAGAGATGTCCCAGTTTGTATATCGAGTCTATGCTACCTTCATTCAGTCACCATACGCTGTTATGCTCTTGTTCGAAGGAAGTTGAAACTTGTGTCGGCCATTCCTCAGTTATCTTGACTTTGCATGCCAGCCATTCCCGGTACAGTTACTGGTTTGTGCACTTTATGATCAAGTCCTTCCACATTAGACAGCTTTGCTGAGTACCTCGTGTTGGATGATGGGGGATGCCTTAATGCCATCCTTCCAGCGGATTTCATCCCATCGACTTCAGATCATTTATTCTGGGATTGAAATATAGAGTCCTTTTGAGTGCCTTGAGACTTGCAGTCATCAGTGGCAGGTTCTCTAGCCATCGACAGTTTCTTGGGAATACATCAATGTCCCCTAATTGTTGGATTCTCTCAAGTGTTCAGCCTCAGTACATCTATTCACACTTGTTAGTTTGCACTCTAGTACCTTGATTCCCATTATCATTATCGGTGGGTAATCTCGTGTCTGTTAACGGTATACATCAATGACCAGTAATCAGACAATGGACTACTATGTTCGACCTCAACACCTCTATTCGCATAGTAGGACATGTACTTGTAGCGGTTTGTGTAGAATACCTTCCAGACTGGTGGCATCTCTTATATGCTACCTCCTTGATCGTGCCAGTGTTCATGAGATTTCAGCTCTCGTGACTTGATTCCAGTATATTTCAGACATTTCCAGCCACTATGGAGATCTTGATCTATTGTATATCTTCAGCCATCTCTGAGATCATGGTCCTTTGTACATATTCATTATGGAGATTCTGATCTATGTATATTGTACGTGGCGATGACCACATATGTGATATCATGTATTATGCCTATTCATGGCCATTATACTCTTATGTATCTGGGACTGCTATATGTACTTGCATTTATATGCAGAGTTGTATCATTGTACTATGCTGATTGGGTGGCTGGTCTTCCATTTGGGATCCTTCATCACTCCACTTCTGGGATGGACTTATAATGTATTTCGGCCATCGTATGACCCCTCTAACCTCACATATTAGGGGGCATCTATTATAGTGGATTTCACCACTCCAGGTGAATCACACTTTGTATGGCCTTCCCCTATTCCGCTGCAGACTCTTTAGACCCCATGGACCATATTTTATCCTTTGATGTTTCCTTGATCATCCCTGAAAATTATATAAAAAATTATATACGCGGATTTTTACCCGATAACCATGTACATACGTGGGTTTGACTCCTATAACCGCATACATCGGGATGTGTGCATAGTCCAAATCCTTTTGGAGTTTTCCTTGACATGGATCTGACTCATTTGACTCCTGGCCTTCCATATGCCTTGAGATCGCTCAGATTTGACCCTTCATTATCCCTTGTGAAGCTATAGAAGGAACCCCTTCGTACATTGAAGGCATATAGAGAGATTGAAAGCAACGAAACTATATTCCATTGTTGCCGAAATTTATGCTTGAGTCTGCATCCCTTTGTCCCTTTGGAGCAGTGTTGTGTTCTTCCCAAGCTTGCCTTTTGCTAGTGAGCTTGCTATCGTGAGATGGAGCGTTGAGGTGGTGGAGGCCCAAGTGGGGGATTCGGTTTCTCCGGTTCGTAGACGTGCCGTCAGAGGTTCTATCTATCTTGTAATCTCTGGTTTATATTAATAAGAACTATCTTTTCCTATCCAATGATGTGTATTTGATTGAATATTGTATCCATTGGAATATGTAAAATGCTTTTACATTATTGATTATATATGCTAGAATAGATCTAACACCATGATATATAGTATGCTTCTATTGTTTACTTGTTGTTGAGGAAGTATTATATCAATTCAATCCGAATATGGGAAAGCTCAACGGGGATCTACTTCAACAGTCCGGAATAAGGTACGAGGTCTGATCCTTTAGTGTTAGACATGTTATTTCTATTGCATATTGGGAAAGATTGATTTCTGGACTCAAAGTTGTCTATTGTGGTATCCCAAGCCATAGGAATTTCTCTCTGTAACAATCCGGACTAAGCCTTTTGCATTCAGAGGACTTGTTTTGTTGTATGACAACAAATTTTTGAAGAATCTAGGGAAATTGAAGAGGCATTGTCTAGGGCCATATGTGATCATGCATATCACCGATGCAGGCGCAATAAAATTGCATAAGCTGGATGACACACCCATAGTAGGAATGGTCAATGGAAGTTTCCTGAAACCTTACTATGATGGCCATGAAATGCCTGGGTAAGTTCTTGGTGGGTTAAAAAAAAGAGAGACAGAGAAAAAGGAAAGGAAATTGTTATGTCGCATGTCTACGATGGAAGCAGGAAAATCATAGTAAAGAGAAGGAATGACATGTTGGATTTCATTAAAGCATGGATACCCAAAAAATATATAGGTGGTTATTAAAGTGAAGGATCATTAATTCAACAATTCCAAATAGAATGATGATGTGCTTTTTGGTCCCATCAGTCGTCTCTGCCATAACAGCCATAATTGTCTTGACATGTATAACTCAGAAATCAAGTTGGTGAATTGGTGTGGAGTGCATCGAATGAGAATCCCATGTGATCAACAAGACATCAATCTACCACCAAATAATTGCATGCAAGATGGGTACATCCCTATAAATATGAGGCTTGATCAACAAGAGTTCTTTTACGTGCACAGAGAGAAGAAGAGAAAACAAGAACTCTAAGTGAAAGAGCCGAAGCTAATTTTTATTGAGATTTCAAGCAACAGTGAGAAATCAGAAGTTACCATTGCCTCATTGTTCCCAATTGTTGAATAGATTACATCTCTAGAGGTACATCAGCAAGAACAAAAACTAGAAATGATGGCGTGACCAATACAACGTATGGTTCCAATGGCCAGTTCGGCCCTTGTTCCATACTCTGGTTTATTCCCTATGCCAAACCCCATTTACAATCCACTAGTGAATCCTGTTGTTGTAGGTTGATGACCGTTTGTGCTGCAAAGAGAGGCCCCAAAATCATCACGGCTGAAGATATCAAAGAAATGGAAAGCTAAGGTCACCATGAATATGCCTGCTGAGGACATATCCAAGGAGGATGAAATAGATTTTCCACCACATAGAGACGTGGGAACCACCATTCAAGAGAATAACTTGTTAACACAATATGTTTGACCGAGGAGAGAAGAGGCACCAGAAGTGAAGCTTCCAACAAAAGCACACTCCTCATTAATGACACCCAAGATCCCTGATGAGGGATATACTACTGAAACTGGAAAAAAAGCATTTTGAGGATACAAATACATGCAAGGAGGTGGGATTGGAGAGGAAAAATTACACCGTCACACTTCCAGCCATGCCTCCTAAACCCCAGCTCGTAGTACGAATGGAGTGGTCCACTAGTGTAGACAACGAAAGAATGTTAAATTTGTTGCTCATGCGGTGCTTTGGACAGAGCACGCAAGTAAGTATATATGTGCGATATCTCCTTGTTTGTTTTCACGGAGGATATTTATGGCTCAATCGACCCTACCCTATCGACGTCAAGCTCTTCTCGTTGATAACGGTTCTTACGAACCAAGAATATGACCCTACGTTGTATCTATGTGAAAATAGGGATATTCCTAAGATGAAGAAGAAATATGACCTCCAACATGTAGGTAGGGGATTCCTCATTGCCCCTATAGCTGACAACATGGTGAGGTTCACTGCAAAAATCCTATCTTGCAAGTTACTGCCTAAGATGCGTCCCACTGAGTGCACCGTTGGAACAATAGAGCTTGCAAAGCAGTGAGCAGCAGGAGTAATCTTCAATTGTTCACAATACTTGTCAAATGCACTCATAGAGGATGTAGAGCAGGAACAAGAGGATGATAAGCCCAAATTCCACTACTCCTAGTTTCTCATCTTAATTTCTTTCATTCTATAGTCAAACCCACCCAACTACTAGATGATGGATGTCCCAGTGCTTTTCCTTGGTGCAAAGTATAAGAACCTATGGGAGGACAAGGCTGATAGGATCCAGTACAAGGAAAATAACATTGAGTTCTCTCAACACGGAGAGGCACTACGCGATGTAATAAAGAAACAAAATAGAGTAAGGGAAATGAAAGTGAAAAAATAATTGGCATTCATAAACTTCCAGGCCGGCGTCCATAACATTATTCTTGAGCTGCAACGAGACCCGACCAATCAAGCACACACGACGGTTTTTATCATTACTGACGTGGATGTGGAAATAGTCATCAAAGATTGGGTTGAGGAATGGCATGTCCTGGGTGATGTTCAGATGGACCAGGGAGGAAATTAGGGAAATGGACAAGGTGAGGGCCAAAGAAATGGCTAGGATGATGACCCACACAATGATGGGGCAGTGGACAAGGAAACAATTTGGGGGAGGAAGACGATGACGATGATGAAAGTGAACACAACAATGATGACAATGATGGAGAAGATATGATGAATCATGACGATGTACAGAACCAATGGATAGAATAGGAACAACATCATGTGCACACATGCAAGAAGAAGAGAACTGATAAAAAGACTAATACAATCAACTTGGATAAGGAAGACATTGGCTTTCTTACAGATGTTGTTGCAGAAGTAGCGAAGACCAACCTTAAGAGTATTAATACACAACAGACACAAGTGGCCAAAAACCTTGGTGAGCACGTCAATAAGCTCATAGAGTCCATCAATGAAGTAAAAACCACTGTCAAGGCTAAGACATATGGCATTCATCCAGGACATACATTAGCCGCGCCACTGCTATTTCCATCCATCAAGCTCGAATTAAAGGAGAAAGCACTGGATTCACAAACTCTAGATTATGATGATGTTATCTAGGACATAGGGACATTATTGCTAGAGTTCTCAAAGATAGAATTGGCTGAATTATTTTCCATATAGCATGTGACTGCAAGAAAGCTCTGCATCAAAGAAAATGTGTTAGCTTACCAGGCCATGAATAAGACAAGGAAGGAAAAAGAGTGGAAGGTCCTCCTCAGGGAAAAGGACCATGAGATCGAGGCACATGCGTAGAGCAAGCTTGTACTAGCATAAGCCATCAAAAGCATCATCATATATTTCCCCATCAAAGAAGGCCACAAAGACGAAGACGTAGTTGCAAAGGTTGGTTGGCTATCAAGGATTGTGGTGGATCTCAAAAGACAGGTTGTGGAGCTGAAATCATAGTAGCAGCTAAGAAAAACTCATGAGGTGTTAGAAGAGCACAGAACAACAACACCTAAGGCTTTTGGAAGGATCAAACAAGGATAGAAGCTTTGCGCAGAAGCATTTGACACCATATCTGTAATGTGGGGATTTCTTCTAGAAGATGAGACAATGACAAAGTTTGTAGAGGAAGCACACCAGGCCGACTTGAAAATTGCAATGGTCAAGGAAGACATGAAGAATTTGTCTCTTCAAAAGAAGATTACCAAGGTCTTTGAGCTAAAGCATCTACAATAGGAATTCCAAACTCTCCTCGACCAAGAGATAAAAATAAAGGATGAAGTTATGATAAAAAAATAGAAGTTGAATGGGTTATAGGGCTCCTTTATCCTCTACAGCAGAAGCTCCAATAGATAACTCAGGAGCTAGAAGAAGTACTATTGGAACATATCAGTTCTGACCGTGTGGAACAAATGGAAAAGAAATCGTAGGAGGTCATAGAATAAATTGCTTGGTTGCAATAAATTGTGAAGGAATTTCAAGACAAGGTTGGTCCCGTGGCGCGACCTACGCTAGAGACATGATTTTTGCAGAAACTTGAATTTTGCAGAAGATTCAATTTTTCTTAGTGGATTGAGATGAGCCACATGTGAGTGTTGGGGTCCTGTTGGGCTAGGAAAAGTGCACAAGGAAGAATAAGTGCAAGCACGACAGAGGAAAAGAAGGCATGCAATGGGGGAAAAGTAGGTAAAGGATGGAAATGAAGTGCAGAAGAGAGAAAGATGCGACACATATAGACACGATGAAAGAAAAAGCATACATAAGGAGGAAGGTAGAAGAGTTAAGGCTGGACAGGTGCAAGTCAAGAAGGACTACAAAAGATCAAGTCGACAAAAGACTAAAGGATAGTTTATGCAGGTAGTTATGACCTATACAAATAGGGTGAAAGACATTTTTGCGACTAGTTATGGCCATGGTTAATGTAAATTAGGAATTTACAGCTAGGTATTCACCATCAATAGTGTAATAGAAAATATTTTGTAGCTAGTAAATGTCTGTAATAACTAAGTTGTACTCAATCGAATCTGCACGGTATTGTAAACACAATAAGTAGGAGAAACCCACTCTGTATATGGGTTCAGTCTATTAGTATTGGTTTCTACTAAGTTCATATTAGAGAGGATTCTAATAGTAATAGGATGTTGAGCCACGGATCTATAGCTGAGTGTGCAGACCGTTTTGTAGTAGTCAATCTACAGCTGAGTGCGTAGATAGTAAAGTAGAATAGTCAACCCAAGTTGTGTGCGGATTAGTAGTAGTAGATAGGAGAATAAAAAGAGAGAATGAGAGAAAGAATATTTTGATCTAAAAAGATATATCTTAAAACAATATATAAGTTGCATACTACAAGGTGCTACCTATATTTCTCATGCTAGATGAAGAGCACCTTGGTGGTTTTTCCCAAATGGGTTTGCACGTTACTTCCCATGTTATTGAATGACTGAATGTTGTTTTGAATGTTTAACTATTAATGTTGAATTTTTAACTGTTAATGTTGAATTTTGATTAAATTGTATTATTTATGGTTATTGTTTGAATGAATGTCACAATATTGATAAGCAGTGAATGAAGAGATATATAAGAATTGTTGAGAACTATGTATTATTTCATGTTTAAACATTGTTAAGTCATGATATAAGTCACATCAAAGTCATTTACTATAAAGGAATCAGTTGCGTTGCACTATTGCACCAGCCATTAAGGTTGTTAAGGACCAGGTTGTGTTGCACGTTGGTTGTGGCACAAGGTTGCGCCTTTGTCGAGCAGTAAAAGACTCCAACCCTCCATCTTTGTCGAGCGCCTTTGACATGCCTTAAGGGACTATAATCCATTGTCAAATGCAGGAACATGGTTATGCTAGTTACACATTAAGATATCTTGGGTGAGACTGTGCCTGCCTCGAGTTGTTGTCGGTTGAGCTAGATCTGTCGAGTGGATATCTTTGGGTGTGTTTTTGGTTTTGTGTTGTTGTTGAACCTGGTTCGTGTGAGTGGAAAATTAGGACAACATAGTATTTCAGGAATTTGACTTTGAAGTTGTAGCTCTCCCAGGAAAAACAAATTTCAGACAAGACCACTTATTAAGAATCAACACATGGGAAGACCTACTAGAATCGAAGACAAATTTCTAGATGCACATCTATTTTGAATTGAAGTTTCCTCCCAACTTGGGAGAAATTTCTTAATTCTTAGAGAAAGGACGAGCACCCAAAGGTATGAAAGATAAAAAGAAAAATATCCTAGCGATGAAGGCTGCACCATATACCATAATAAATGGATTCCTTTACAAACTAGGGCTAGATGATGTATTACGACGATCTGTTCTTGATCATGAAAATGAAAATATAATGCATGAATCACATTAGGGTCTAGTTGGAGGAGATTTTCAGGAAGACACGGCAGGTAAGAATATTCAATAGTCGAGATTATAGTGGCTGACATTATATCAATATTTTTGAATATTTGTAATAAAATGTGATTGATTCCAATGATTTGGTCGGCCTCTACCAAGTAAAAAAATGACATTAATATCAGTAAATACCAGTTTAACATTTGAAATTTGAGTGATCGACTTTATAGGACCATTTCCAATACCATCTAGACAAACAAGAGCATTATATATCATAATAGCAGTCGAATATGTCCCTAAGTGGGAAGACAGAGAACCTATTGAAACCTTCTCAAGTTAGATAGCCCTAAAATTCATCTATGAGAATATCGTCACTAGATTCAGATGCCCGTTAACTTTGATTAGTGATTAGGGGTCACACTTTGTTAACAAAATAATCACAGCCTTAAAAATACTGCTTATGATTGACCACTGAAAGAGTACATCATATCATCCTCAATCTAATGGTGCAATTGAAGCTTTTAATAAAACACTAACGAGAGGACTCACAAAAATATGTAATACTGAGAAAGATGACTGGGACGACAAGATTCTTGTTTTCTTATGGGCATATAGAATGACGTATAAATAGTCGATAGACTAGACACCATTTTGACTTGTCTATGGATAGGAAGAAGTCATTCATTTACACTTTAGACAACAGGCTCCTATAATAGTCTAAATATTGCACATTGATGTCGAGAATTCTAGAAAAGACAGATTAACACAACTATCTAAATTGGAAGAAGACTGAATGAATGCAATGCAAAGCCAAGAAATATAGAAGCATCAACAAAAATATTTGCACGATAGAAATATTAAAAATAAAAATTTGTTGGTTGGAGACCTTGTGTTACTATACAATAGTCGAGTTAAAGGAAATCCCAAGAAATTATACACATAATAGATGGGATAAAACATTGTTGAAGAAATAAATGCTAACGAATCAGTCTGACTGAAAATGTTACAAGGAATTGTATTTCAGAAGTTAGTTAATGGATTCCTGACTAAAATACTAAGAATCATAAAAAATGGTTGTATAACTATAAAAAAAATTAAAAAAAAGTATAAAAACCTAATGAAAACAGAAGAAAAATCCTAAGGAAAAATGACAAGACCTTCGACTAATTCTGAAGCAGAAAGAAGAAGATTACCATTTGAAAGATATAACCATCAACATAATACACATGAATATTATCAACCACTTCACTGACAAAAACATGATCCCGACACCTATCGCCATAAAGAAGGGCCAACGGTCCAATCAAATAATGGTGAGCATCGACATATGGAGTGAAAAAATTCGAATGTATCTAAAGAAACATCCATAGCTCATCCTTCAGATTCAAATCCTCCATTAATACATCGATTCATATTACCATCCACCACACCCCACCCCACTCTGATTAATCCCACTATAAATACCATAGTAGATGAGACTTGGACATATTTCTATGAAGAGATATAACATTGAAGCAACCGAACTCCCAAGCCCAATTTATCCCTTTGTGAACCAGAGCATTTAATAGACACAATGTCAGCCAAACAACCGATTGCAACTACCAGGTCCATAGTGAACAAACTTAAACAACTAGAAAAGGCTAGCACTCATATGGAAACTCGACTACATAACATTCGTAATGCAAAAGTAGTTGAAACTTCATGGAGAAGGATTTGGAAAGAAATAAAGGCATGGGGAAAAGATAAGAATGGAAAATAGATAGAGGAATCACATAGATTAAGTTCCAGTTCCATCCTAAGTTACATGAATGCTCTACTTATGGATAGCTTCGCTAATACAAAAGAGATAATTGCGCAATTTATTGTAAGAAGGTACCACAACGAAAAATTATATTTTGATAGACACATCGAAGTCAATGGTGACCTCCTCTATAGGACCTCTGGACTATAAAACAAGGGAGAACCGGTGCCTATTAGGTTAAATTTGACCCTAGTAGACGAGTTAACAGGTACAACATATGGGAAGATCTCAAGAAGGATGATGATCAGTTACATCAAATATGCAACATCAAAGATAGCTACAAATAATATATCTATAGCATTAACGAGCACAAGAATAACTTTTGACTTAAATCTCAACATGTTAGATCCAATACAAAATGTGTCAACCAAATGGAAACTCTACAGTTGGGTAGAACATTTGGCTAAAATAATCAAGCACACATGTTTCAAAGACCAGGAGGAAGGCACCCAAATCCGGTACCCTTCACTAATTATTTGGATTGTTATGTACCATCTTCGACCAGTTGGAGATAAATAGTTTAATGAACCAAGTCGAGTTGCAATGTGGAACTTTAAATATTTTGCACCATCAAATAGTCATCTGGAATAGACCACAACCAAAATTTGGTTAGGCAATTGGTTCCAGGAACTAAAAATCAAAACTACTAGATAGAGGGTACCTCAAAATAGCCAAATATTTCTACCACCAGGGTCCCACATTAAGCTAGAATTAGACCATACATCAGGTTGGTATCTTCAAGGAGCTGGAGGAAATGCCAAAGCACTCAACTACTATCCTTGAGCAGAGTCAAGGTTCGCAGAACTTAGTCAACATTCTAACAATAAGTTAGACATACCACCGATAGCGAATAAATTCGACCAACCGATAGCCGAGCCTCTAACTAACTCATAGAAAGAAGAGTATTATGAGGTACAACTTAATATAAGCACCTTCACTCTGGACCATAAAAAAAGAAATGAGATTAACCCATTATGGGTCGCCATAGTGGCTACAAAACAAACTGAGGTGGAAGAAGAAACAACATATGAAAGTACCCAATTTGAGACCCCTCTTCCTGTGTATGCAATGAAAAAATAAAATATCCATCGGATAGGAAATGAGCTATTCAAAGCTCGACAGAAAAGAAAGACCATGGTAAAAGGGAAGGAGAAGCGCAAACTTATACTCCAAGAACCAACCAAATATGATTATTTGGATTTGTATGATAGTGCAACTCAAATCCTTCAATATGTCGCAAATAATACTATTCTATGAAAAATTATGCAAGTTCATCATAGAGGAGGAAAAAAAAGCACAAGCAAGTCAGAAAAAATAAAAAGCGCTGCTCTACCTTTTGTCGATCCTGTCAACCTCACTCACAATCTACCACCTCCATCTTCGACCCTATTTTTTGAAGATTCCATACCAGCATAGAAAACAACTACATTAACCACCATCATGGATCCCTATTTACAGTCATTACCCATGCCACTCCATGCCCGACTCCAAACAGACAATGAACTTCAAGAGTTCATAAATAAACTTCCATCCATTTTTCCAAACGTTCAAAAAATGATGATAATGAAACCATTTATAACAACACACGCCACAATATATTTTAGCCATGCCACCAATCCCTAACCATCCATAATATTCCATACCTGAAACAAAAGTCATTGGGTATATTCAGTCCATCCCGCAGAGAAACCCTGATAAAACCAACGATATTGTGGAGAAACAAATCTCCTCATTCATACCCCAACTAGTCGAGAATACACCACTTCTTGAACCCATCAATAACCCTATTGAAGAACCATGTGTGCCCACTGCATCTGAATAACTTGTTGATATTATCTACCTAGAGCGTAGTGAAGAATTTGTCAAAAATATAGACTAGATCGAAACTGGAGAAGAAGTCAAAACAACTGAAGCAACCAACAATTCCTTACCGACAAGCTCCATCCCAACATCACTTCCATAAACCTCTGAACAATCACCACTCCTTCTTTCATCTACGCCACCCCCTATTCAATCACCACTTACAATTAACCCACTTGAAATCCATCCATTAAGCCCTGTTCTTCCTATTATACCTGTAGATAGGGTTTTCACCCTAGCTTGTGCTGATGAGCACCTACTAAGGAATCTGGAATCCTTAGTAGCAGTTCAATGATGTAAACAAAAAGAAACTGAAATAAAAACTAAGCTAAAGCAGTAAAAGTAAATAACATGAAGTAAAAAACAGTAAAGAGATGTATAATGGTGATTTTATTGATATTACCTCCAATGAGGAGGTTGGTGGAGTCCGTTGCGCTGGTCCGATGTCGGTGGCTTCGAGCTCCAAGCTGCTTCTTCTCCTTTTCCGGTGGTGGAAATGGGCCAAAAGAGTTCTCAATGGTGAAAGTAGCTTGATGGTAAGCTAGGGTTTCGAGAATAATTTCGGCAGAGGCAAGATGCTTATGACTGTGGATATGGAGTAATGGGTCTCCATCACTTATTTATAGTTTTTTAGTGATGGGGTGCTGGCCCATGGTTTTTGGAAACCATGTGGTTTAGGGCAGCTTGTTTAGGGTTTTTGCTGTTTTAGGGTTTTCCTCCTTTTTCCTCATTATTTTTATTCCTTTTCTTCCCTTTTGGGGATTTTTGCTATTTTTAGAGGAATTTTGGTTATTTTTGGAGGAAAAAAGGGGTTTTTTGGCCTTTTGGAGGCATTTTAGGCCTTTTGGAGCCTTTTTAGATGGTTTTATGGGGAAATATGGTAGGCAAATGGACAAATGAGCCATGAAATGGGGTAGATGAGGTAGTTAACCATTTTTGGGTGTTAACAGATTGCCCCCTGATGTGCGAGGGAAGGAGCTCATCGTATGGCCGATGGACATCATGAGTCAGATTTGGTTTGTCTTGTGGTGATGGAGAAGAGAAGGAAGCAGCTGAAGTCCGGGACACCGATCTCGAACCACCTGCAAGGACTAAAAAGTACATAACCTCAATAATGGATCAGGGATCATCTGATAATGTGGACGAGGCGGGCATTCCCATGCTCGTATCAGAATATAACATAGCAATATAAATGGTCCTCAAATACTGGATGAGGAAAGATCTCAATAGATAGATGAGGCGGGCATACCCATGCTCGCATCAAGAAACATGAAAAAAAATGGGAGCCCCGAAAAGAGGGACCTGTAGGATACATAGGAAAGCTGTATATATCATAAGTGTCCAGAGGGGACACAAATCGGGAACATACTGCTGAGCTGACTATGTCTGAGCGGAACAACTGAAGCACTGGAATGACAGCAGTGCTACTGAATGTGGTACCACAGGAACTGGTGAGCTGCTGGATCAGAGTGACCAGGGCCATGCTCACAATGGTACACTGAACTGGAACTGAACTGGGTACTCAAAGAAGCATGGAACTGAACGGCTTCCGAATACAATCGCCAACGCAGCCCGGACATCCACGGGAACATATAACTGGTCGTTCCAAAGTGACTCACCAATGTGCTAGAGTCGGGGGAAATCCGGGGTCTTCGACAAACAACGGAAGTGATATAAATCCTGCGCGATTCTCAACGATGCGAATAAGGTACTGAAGTCGAGCATGTGAGAAACAACCATTCGAAGAGGCAATGATGACTCCTTTCAAAATGGTCCGTAGCCACTCACCACAGATGGTGATGGGTCCAAGACGCAGGGACCTCTAGGTCTATCCTCTGGAATAGAAGGGTTGTCGTTGACAGAGGGAGACCTGCAACTATCAAGGCAATGATGTTTCCTTGACCGGAGCGCGAGGTGCAAAAACGAACTGTGATAGTACTGATGGGAAAGTGATAAACTGGTGGGACTAACTGGGCAAGTAGAGTGGGTGGACTCAAACTTCCTTTGTTCAGAGTATGATGGCGGGGATGATCGGGAAGCACATGAAACTGATTGGTGGTAAAGGGATCATAGCTGTAAGGGATCTGGGCAGTTCACTGGGCTGAGGGAGACTCAGGCTGTGGTAACATGGTAGGAGACTGCAGAATACTCTGAACAAAGGCGACCTGATTGGAGGTGCTGCCGAGAGGATTGATCATAGTGCCAAGAGGCGTGGGGGGACTTCTTCATGGGTTATGGAACGAGAAGAAGTGTGGAAAAAGGCTACTGTCGTGTGGATTTTCCGAGCCCATGATAGTACATGCTCGTGGTTGCTTTCATATTTACTAAGTCTGAAAGCAAATAAGAAGGCTCTGTAGTGATGAAATGGTACTGTCATGTGGATTTTGCGAGCCCATGACAGTTCATGCTCGCGGTTGCTTTCAATTTTAAGGAGTCTGAAAGCAAATAAGAAGACTCTGTATTTGGAATGGTCAGGCAAGGAAGAAGTGTTCAATTAGGGGACATTTATGATGATCAGAGCTGAGGGCGGGGGGGAACACTAGTGGATCTCCTTGTAGGGGGATGGATGGTGGCAAAATAACGAGACCTTTGCAGTATGACAGGAGTGGATGGCTCATGGAAAAAGTGTGGAATGATCATACTGCGGCCGATGTGGCGCGCATAGCCGAGGTGACTATGAGTGTCTAAAAAATGGGTAAAAAATGATGTAGTCAAAAAGATGCAGCGAGGTAACCATTATGAAGGTCTCGTCGTGCTGGTTCCAATGGTGGAAACGGTTCGAAAAACGGACTCTGTATGGGTTCGAAATGGCCAAACAAGGAAAGGGTCAACGGGCTATAAATAGTAAGTGGGCCCAATATGACATGTCATTTGTACTATTCCATTTCGCAGACGATCGGAGTGTACCAGAGCTTACGTGGGATTTCTGGACGATCTGACCGGCGGTTTTGAGATTCAAGAGAGCCAGGTATTCCTTTGAACTTGTACCTGCTTTCTTTTTGGGCTGGGGGGAGGGTTGCGGGTCCCGGGGGGGTCTTTATACGGTCCACAAGGGTGGACCGCGGGTTTCGACCGGGACAGCCGCGGTTTGGACCGCGACTGTCGGGCTGCACAGCCACGGTTTGGACCGCGACTGTAGGCTGCACAACCACGGTTTGGACCGCGACAGTCGGCTGCACAGCCGCGGTTTGGACCGCGACTGTCGGCTGCACAGTCGCGGTTTGGACCGCGACTGTAGGCTGCACAGCTGCGGTTTGGACTGCGACTGTCGGCTGCACAGCCGCGGTTTGAACCGCGAATGTTGGCTTGACAGCCGCGGTCTGGGCCGCGACTGTCGGCTTGACAGCCGCGGTTGGGACTGCGACTGTTTTGTGTGTCTAGAGTAGTTTGGGAATGGTGAAAATGTCGATTTATTGAACATGAGTCTAATGAGGCTTTGTTGTGTGATTGACAGGATGCCACGCATAGTATGGAGAGAGCGAGAGATGCCAGGGGAGCTGGTAGATATTATCCGAGATGACCGTCGTGTGCGGTCGATGCTGGGGATATTTGGCCTGCTGATGTTTGCAGAGATTCCGATGATTCGGTCAGCAGGGTTGCTGCTGAACCGCTTAGTGAGCTTCTGGGAGCCAGATTCACTGGCGTTCCGAGTACAGGGGGAGAGGGTGGACCTCACCCTTGCTGATGTCTATTTCCTGATGGGGCTGCCCTGTCTAGGGAGAGTGGCAGATACCCAGCCGCGGGGGACCGCGGATCTTGATATCGTGGATATGGCAGTGCGGTTCTGTGGGGCCGAGGCTCAGGTGCATCGGAATGCACTCCAAGTTAGCGACTTACGGGAGCCAGTGGTTCGAGTGACAACCGCATCTATAGTGCGGATCCTGGGCTCTCAGGCACCTGAGAAGGTGTCTGGGGGGCAGATGCAGCTTGTGGAGCGTACACTGGGGGGGACATATTTTGCATGGGGTCAGATGTTCCTGACCTGCGTTTAGTGACAGCTGACCGCAGCAAAGGCAGCTGGCAAGGGATTCTGCTTCGGTTCATTCTTATGCGCCTTCTTTATGGAGAGGGTCCCCACTCTGCGACCGCAGGTGCCGGTTAGGGCAGGAGGCGTGAGGGAGCCTCGTATGATTCGATGGGGGGAGATGATGCGCCGCCGTGGTGGTGGCGACGTGGGCCGGTATTTCACGGATGAGTTGTACATGCAGTGGCTTCAGCTGCCACTGACGCTGGAGGACTTTTCGTACAGGGACATGGATTACAGAGGGGATCCAGATGCGCCCCGTCCAGCAGGACAGATATGGGGTCCAGATGGTATGTGGCGTTTTGATTGTTTTGTCGAGTTTTTATGTTATGTATGATGTATGTGTGATATGGAGTTACTGACATGTGGTCGATTTGCAGATGTGGGCCCGCAGCCGCCGCCAGGGCATGTGGCACGACGAGGTATCGTGGTAGTTCCGGCTTTGCCCGGGCGGGGTCCGGTGCATCGGTGAGATGCGGATGGGGCGCTGGAGTCAGTACGGGCGCTGCTGGAGCGGCTGTTGACAGGAGTGAGCGATGCAGGGTGGGAGGACCTGCCGCGAGACGTGCGTCGGGATTGTAGGCAGGCGCCTCGGGATTTCCGAGGGATAGCGTTCCGGGTGGCTCTCTTAGCGGAGAGGGCACGAGCACGGGCACCGATGCCTAGACGAGCTGAGGACTCATCGGAGCAGGAGGAGGAGTCAGAGGCGGCTGACACGGAGAGTGAGGCAGGATATGACTCCCCTTAGGGAGAGCAGGGGACGCTCCCGGTTTTTTGAGGCTAGATGGATGTATACATATATTCTTTTGTATAGCGGAGTACCGGGGTACTCAGAACATGTATAGTTCTGAACATGTGTTTTTTGTATGATATGTATATATATGCACGTGGATGCACATTTTTGGGTGATATTGTCTCATTTGTACGCACGTGGATGCGCTTTATGATGTGTTTGATACTGCACGTGGATGCAAGTAGTCTAGGCTGCCGGCCACGTGGATGCCCCTATTTTTGTGTTTTTATATGATGTGATGTGATGTATGCATGACTAGGCACATGGATGCCCCTATGGATGCAAATGTCTTTTTATGGTTTATGTTTTATGTATGAAAATGTTCATGCAATGCAGTCGCTTTTGTTTTTTGTATATGTGGATGATATAATATGGGGTAATGTTGCATGATGGAGGTGTTACATAGTGTGATTGATATGCCAGTCTAGGATATTGTTTTCCATTTGGTCTACAACACTATTGTAAGCTCTTGGAACATGTGTGAATATAATGGAGTCAAACTATCGGCTAAGTTGTTTTGTACGCAGGAATTTCCTAAATAGGCAGGGATCACGCACCTGGTAGCAGTTGTTGAGCTGGGAGACAAGTAGCTGGGAGTCCAAAAACACATGAAGGTGACGTATGCCCATCTGGAGGGCAGCAGTTAGGAGACCGGTGACAGCATCATACTCCGCCTGGTTTTTGGTAGCAGCGCCGATACATATTCCGTCAAGGTGGATGCGTTCGTTGGAAGGGGAGTATAAAACCCATGCTGCAGAAGCTAGGTTGGGAGACCAGCGGCTGGCCCCATTAGTGAAGCCGATGTAACAAGGTGGAAGAGGATCCATCTGTGGGCATACAAAAATGCGATGAATGTGAGATTGTGGTAAAAAATGGTGAAAAACAAAAAGAAAGCAAACTGTACAAAGGCGGACCAATGAGGTCGCAGTTTTGGTTATGGGTAGAAACGTTTTAGATACAACCCATTCCGGGGGTTGGATAAGGGTCGTCCTTCAAAGTCTGCTAAAATGTATGCCCCCTTGCCGAGGAAAGTTTGCACAATGTAAGGGCCTTGCCACATGGACTCGAATTTTCCTTTACCAGTTTTGTCGTGGGCTTGGTCATAGGCGAGGATGAGGTCCCCTTCATGGAAAGTTCGAGGGTGAACATGTTTGTCGTAATGAGTTTGGAGCGTGTTTTGGCAGCTTCGATATTCTGGAGAGTGGCACGACGATCTTCATCGGCTTGTTCGAGGGATAGCAGACGTTGCTCAAGGGGGGAAGTATCGGGGAGAAGCTCAACAGCGATGTGCAGGGCAGGAATCTGACACTCAATGGGGAGGACAGACTCTACACCGTGAACTAAATGAAATGGGGTAAAACCAGTGGCGGTCTTGGTGGATGTACGATAAGCCCATAAAGCGGGAA